>JAQFYZ010003754.1:0-12671 GCA_034695085.1 Cylindroiulus punctatus | reverse complement strand
CTAAGACATTTTGTTGTCAAATGCTTTCTTTTAATGATATTCAACTTTCTCAAGTTAAATGCCTCACCCTGTATATGATATATTATTCATATATGAAATTGGGCCAATTTTGGTATATGTTCCATACATAAATAATATACTTCAAAAAATATATTTATCGCTTATTTTTTTTCCATATGGGATGATGTCATGTTCATTACATGCAGTATTGCATTCACAATGCACAATGCCAGTGTTTGTAGATACAAGGAAAGCGTTGATGAGAGAAGTAAATACCAGTAATTGCACCAATTTGATACACCTCCATCTCCCCCACTCATGACACGAGCACTCATCCGGAAGTTGGCGCTCAGCAATCCGATTTAATGATCGATTTTGTGAAAAACAATTATTACCAAGAGGTCCTCCCGACATTGAAATGTGAAACCCAGCAGGAGCAAAACCCTTCATTAACATTGGTGTTCCAGTGTCCAGAATACCACGTGTGCTGTGATCATGGAAACCTCACCATGCGTGGGGGCTTTATGTCTGGTGCAGCTTGAACTCACAGAATCAATCTCTGATAAACAACTTCATTTTGATTGCACTTTATCATATCAAACGTCAGGGGCATAACTTCCAGCCCACAGGTTCCTGGACCATCAATAAAACGGTCATCATTTCCTCATTGCCTGATGTTACCATCCATCCTCTTAACAATACATGTATGTATGTGTGTGTGTGTGTGGGTGGATTTGATGGGCAATATGTAACAATATGTAAAGCCAGGGTGGCCACAAAATTTTCATTTCGAATTTCCATGACTTTTCCCGGACTAAATTACAAAATTTTACTGACCAAAATTTACTTGTTAATGCATACACATTTTTAGCCATAATAAAACGTAAAAAGTTAAAAGAGAAGAGCACACTTTGTTTGGTGTTTTCAAATTTTAACAAGCAATTTTCAAACAATCTGAAAAAAGCATTATCAAACTCAACATAACTGCTGATTGTTACACAGGCAACTTAGCTCCCTTTTGGACAAATGTCCAATAACAACATATGGAGGAAAAACCAAAAATCGTATTTTGAGAAAAGAGCCAATTTCATAAAAGAACAAGTTGCTGTTCAAAACCATCAAGCCATCAATGTCTTCACATGTTATAACAATGACTGTAGTGCATACATGTAATATTCCTTTCTGACTCTTGGATACACAGGCACTGTATGAAAGTGGGCTACTCCTAACTACTCTAATGCATGCAGTGATTGCCTTACAGTTGGGCAGTTCATTTCCATTTTTAGGTGTGTTAAATTAAGTTTTTTAGGCAAATAACACAGAAAATACGAAAAAAGCATAAAATAAAGTTATGATAGTTAAGACAGGTGCCACCATTGTATGCTAAAAAAGTAGGGATGAAACATATAGTGTACATTTGAAGCAGGGACTAACCTGTACTACACGTATATTCCAATTTATTCACAAATTGTACTGTGCCTATCATCCCAATGACATTATCCCAAAGTAATGTAATTTATTGCCATCGATTTACTGTGCTGAAGATGATAGGGAAATGGAACATGTACATGTCAGACATCTTTTTACCAAAATTAACCAACATCCACCTCTCTTCTAAAACTAATCTAACTAATTTCTCTTCACATTTGTGTAACTGATTATTTCAAATATCACCAAGCCTTTGCAAGCTTTGTTGTTTTTCAAGCAAATCAAGCATATGTATAAACTTTCATAGCTTTTTATGAGGGATGTTTTGTCTGGAACAGCAGAGCCAGCCACTTTTAAACAAGCCATGATTTTCTTGCCATGTCATCAATCTAATCATCGATTCTTGGCTGGGGGCATCCTGTTTTCTCCAGATTTCACTTGCTCAGTAACTAAGGGAATGAAAACAACCACCGCAACATGTCCACCTAAGGTGTTCAACTTCTCAAACGAGCATTAACAGCTGTGGGTTGGTGCAGTGTCAACATGGGCGTTTCCATGGTGCCATCAAAATCAAGCTCTTTTTATTCATTCCTTGAATTTCTGCTTCACAGCCGTTGGGATAATGGCGGTCATAAGCCCATCCTTAAAGGAAAACATCATTGTTCCTTGTCAAAAAGCTTGTGTGTGCACCTAAGATGCGTTCATAATGAAGGGTTTTATGGCTTTATCAAGACTCTTGATATGGTTCTTGGTATGGTCAGCATATTTTATAGTAGTTATGGCTTCAAGAGGATATTGCAGAACTCTTCAAAGGAACTAACTTGTTTATTTTTTATGACTTTGGGACCAACATTGAAAGTGGTTGAGTTCTTATGGCACATGTGCCTTAACAAAAGCGTTTTCATGTTTAAATCACATGTCATCTTAAGAGTCAAAACATGGGTGTTTCTAGAACGAGTCAAATCTCACTGGAAAAAAATGTGTAAGTGAATATTACAGTAATCTACAGTGGGTTCACATGTATAAGACAACCAGTTTTTTCACTTTTGAAAACAGGATAGGGCCTACATCGAACTGCATGAAACAGAAAACCATTATACTATCATAAGACAAACATACATATAACAATTGTGAACAGCGTTCATATCTAAGACCCTTAGGTTGGTGAATAATTCAACATCCAGACACCTGGAAGTGAAGTGGAGGTGTTTTACTAAATGTCCACGTGTAATTTGTCTTATTTGAGTTAATTTTTTCTTAATTTTATCTAAAGGCAAAACATTATAGAAAATTAGAACAAAATTACGAGTAGAGCTCTGTTCTACTTTAAACCAATCATATCAAAGCTCTAAAAATGTAGGGCGGAGCTACAGCCGTGTTGCCAGATACTGCATGAGTTTACTAGGGATTTTCTGGCGGCGCTTTTGCCAATAGACATTTCTGCACTTTCTTACCCCTTTGTGGCGTTGAGCATACTTATGAAATTAAGAGATTAGCATGTGGATAGGGTCGAAAAATTAGGAAAGCCAACATAAGACCAAAATTGAGCCAAAAAATTACAAGTGGAAAGTGTGTGTGTAGTTTTGCAATTGTATACTTTGCTCCTGGACTACTCCATTTTCAATATTTCATAATGTTAACCGTGAGAATATGGTATAGTAATGGTGCATAATAAAGTGCGAGCGATGCAAGGAGTATAAACTCCTCCACATAAACGTAATTAAGCAAATTAAGTCATTTGGTCAACACAGACTGTTTGCATTGGGTATTCTAGTTCTTGGCGAAAAACATTTGGATTGCGTAGGAAGAAACTCATTTCTGAACATTGCAATATTGATTGCACATTAAAATGGAATATTTTAGTTTAATCCAAGTTAGCTGCTGTAGGTTAATTTCTTATATTAAGTAAGGACTTCGTGGTAGCTTTATTGAATTAGCTAATCTCAGAATGCAACATCACCAACCAAACGCCAACGCAGAATGATTAAATAGACAAAATTTACCAGATTGGCTTAAGATGCCAAGCTCATCCATGCAGCAATGACTAGCTAAACATGCTAACATCAATCACTGTCAATGGTGCTTTAAATAACCCAAGTTAACCTTTTTAGGAAAATTAACGCAAAGTTAATATCCCTTCATAGATTCAATCAAGCAGTATATTTTATCCATGATTCGAGAAAATGATGTTAGCCACATATTGATGAAATCACTTTCGAAGGTAGACTTACAACTGCAATGATATTGTAAGTCCATTTATTTGCAAAAATTATGTATATTCTGAATCGCATAGGGCATGTGTAAATATTGCCTAAAAAAATTTCATTGCTTCTATAATTTTGATTTGATGTATTTTGTGTTTGTGTGCTTAACCTTAAGGACCATTGAAAGTGCGTTGTTACTTTGGGGACACCCTGCATAAAATTACCAAATACAATTTCTCCTTTCTTAATCAACATATTGAATTTTTTTTTGTAAACATTAACAGGGACTTGCGTTTTTTAGCATGCGCTGTTGAAAACGCATGGAAATATATATGATATTAATAAAAACGATAATTCTATGTTTGACCTCTTATTTTGCTTTATGGGCGATGGATGGCAGCACCTGCCATCCGAATGGCAATATAAGAGATGTACTGTCGTTGGCAAAATAAGGAATATCTGAAAGAATTCTAAAAACGAAATGTCTTTTCATTTTATATAGCGCAGGAACTTACTATCAATATAAACTTTGAATTAAAACATTTAGTTTCATTTGAAATCATCATATCTGCCCAAAATTATCAAAATTCAATTGCAAAAAATCACTTTCAATGACCTTAATGAGCTTTTAGCACCTCAAGCCTCTTAGGTAATATTTTAGGTTTCCACTATTTAAATATCCAAAAACCATCTAGGAATTCATGTGCTATTTTAGGCTGCTAATATTTAAATATATTTAAATAACATTTTATTTGGTTTTGCTGCACAACCACCAGGCAATCACTATAAGCCTTCGAGCAGTTAGGATAAGTCCACTTTGAGTGCATATTTTGCAGTTTAATCCGCATTTATATGAACGTTTATGGGCCATTGTATCAGTTTGCAATGAAAGGGGCTCATTATTAATGCAGAATAAGCCTCGTTAAATGCAGCGCACAAAAGGAATCAAAAATTCACGTTCCAATAAAAGCACTCGTTAAGATTACCCAGAGCTACAAAGCCATTACCTGATCTTTATGAAAGTGTTTGCAATCAGCAAGCCAATTTGCAGCCCTATCACGTCCCATAGCATGTGCTGAGATTAGACCGTTTAAGATATACAGACGCCTAACAAAAACTTGTGGAAGTTGTGGGGGTTACCAACCTGAATGTGTCTTAAGAATGTGTGATTCCTTGCAGTGATTGTCTTGGATTATGGGTTTTTGCAAAATCTCAAAGAAGATGTCACGTTTTCAATGATAGTCTGGATATGCAGCCGTTTTCTACTTCAATATCAAGTTTCAAACAAAAGTGCAGTTCTCCCAAGCAATTTCTTGTAACATGAACACTTTGATCACCAATGGTAAGGAACATAGGAACATAGAACAATAAGACAAGGGCTGACAGAGGGGAAGGTCTAAAAACTTTAACAATTACAGTGCGATTGAAAGTGCGTTGTGACTTTGGGACACCCTGCATAAAATTACCAAATACAATTTCTCCTTTCCTGACCAACACATTAAAATAATTTTTGTAAACATGAACAGGGACTTGCGTTGTTAGGGATGTGCTCTTGACAACTTATGGAAATGTATATGATATTAATAAAAACGATAATTCTATGTTTCACCTCTTATTTTGTTTTATGGGCGATAGATGGCAGCACCTGCCATCTGAATGGGAATATAAGAGATTTACTGTCGTTGGCATAATAAAGAATATCTGCAAAACTTCTAAAAACGAAATGGCTTTTCATTTTATATAACGCAAAGTTTTATATAAACTTTGAATTAAAACATTTTAGTTTCATTTGAAATTATCATATCTGTCCAAAATCATCTAAATTCAATTTAAAAAAATCAATTTCAATGGGACTTAAGGGTGGTTGACAAAAATAGGACAAGGGTGGACATGGGGGAAAGTCTAAAAACCTTAAAAATTACAGGACGTCCTTTAAGGATGATCCCTTATTCCAAAAAATTAGACCCACTAAGTGTACTGATAAACATCTATATCTGATATGTAAGTAAATAACGTGTTTTCCAACTACTTTAGCAAAATGGAAGTCGAGGAATGTTGAATTTCGAAGAATTTGACCAAGCTCTTATAGCATCATTTGGCAGCTCAGTACAAAAACCGAAATTTCAACAGCCATCTTCGAAATGAATGACAAATTCCAATGATAATTTGCAAAATATTAATAAAAATAATCATAAGTCGGTAAAAAGGAGCATCACTATCATTGAAAATAGACAGGTTGACTGCTTTCAATGTTGGCGACAGACATCCACGAAGAGCAGGCAGGTTCAACTATACATTGCAGAAAAGAACAATTCATAATTGTAATAATACATTCCCTGTAAATAATACAGACTGATGCCTCGCCCTGTAGATGAGGCAAAAATGTTAACACGTCAGAACAGCATGTTTTTATAGCTCGCCTTCAGCGAATAATCGAATTAAGATGAATTTCAAAAAGCCAATCGTCTGTCTCTGCAAGCACGCGAAGGAATTTTGAAAGCTGATATTAGTTTTATAGCTGAAGCAGCCAAATAAATCAATAGCTGCATACAGAAGTTTAATTTTCAATTATGAAATTGAAAAGCAGATGTGGGTGGATGGGATTTCACATGAATATCAGCCAGCTTAAGCAGCAAGTGACAAAGGAAGTCCCGAAGAACATTTTGGCAAGAACACATCAATAATTTCGTAAATAAAATGCTACTGCCATGAAACACGACATTGTAAAAGGTTAGAGTGGGTGATCCAGAAAAGGTCAAAACCACTAAACTTATCATATGCCATTGCCAATAGCAAAACTGTTCAAAATTCTGAGGACCCTTACGTTTTATGACGTTATTAAACCTGAAAATGGTTCGCCCACCACGCAGTGATACTTTCCAAGAATTGTACTCTCAATATTTTATTTAATATATAAGATTTGGAAAGGATCCAAAATGAATTCCTTTGCATTTGATTTTGCATGCCTTCCATATATGTAGAAACTTCTATTTTTACCGAAGGCACAGATGTCCCAGTGAAGGTGGTGGTGAAAACAAATTTGGCTATTGAAGTTATAGCAGTTATCCCGAAAACTAAAAATATTGACAAAAATGTTCAGTGCCAAGGGCATTGACGTCTGCATCCTGCTAATGAAACGGAAATGGTGACGCTCGGTTTTGAATCATCTGCTTGTTTACTTCCCATGCAAATGTTTAATAGTACAAACATTCTGAAAAGTTATTTAAGCTTAATCCATTCTGTTTGAGGGTATCAGTCCTCATGGAAATCATGTGACCTAAGCCAGTTTACAACTGAAATTTGGTTCAAAACATCTCAGGCGCCATTTTGTTGTAGGATCCCCTCCCGTTTTCTTGTTTTGCCATTATTTTTGGAGTAAAACACAATGCCATCTTCTTTTTGCAAATATTTAAAAAAAAAAAAAAAAAAAAAAATACGTTCCATCATTTTTAGAACCAAAAGTTTCTCCATTTTTCGAAAACAACGTCCGTTTTTTTCTTAAATAACACGTTGTAACATTATTCGAAAAAACGCTCCATAATGTTTTTGAATAAAATGATTGTTTTGAAAAAAAACGCTACCCTTATTTTTTTTAAAAAAAAAACGTTCTTTTATTTCCTCTGGAAAAAAAGTTTTTATTTTTTGGAAGAAACGTTCTTCCATTTCTTTTGTACAAAAAACGCGCTCCTAGCTAATTGTTTTTGGACTAAACGCTTCTATTAAATTTTTCTTGGTGAAACCTTCTATTTTCCTGAGAAACGATCCATTTTATGGAAAACCATCCATGTGTTCGGTAGGAAAACGTTCCATCCTCTGGAAAGACTTATCTAATACTTTTTCCATTAATTGTTATTCCATAAACGTCCCCAAACGCTTCTACGTAATTGAAAAGAGTACTATCATTTCTTGGAGAAAAACTTATTTTCCTGAAAAACGATCCATTTTAAGGAAAATATTTCTTCCATTTTTTGGTAGGAAAACGTTCCATTCTCTAGAAAAACTTCACATTATCTAATACTTTTTTCATTAATTGTCATTCCATAAACGTTCCCTCTATTTAATTGAAAAAAGAAGTTTCATTTCTTGGAGAAAAACTTTCATTTTCCTGAAAAACGAGCCATTTTACGGAAATCATTTTTTTCCATTTTTTGGTAGGAAAACGTTCCATCCTCTGGAGAGAAAAAAACTTCACGTTATCTACTACTCTTTCCATTATCAGGAAAACGTTTCCATTTCTGGACAACCCAACTGCACCAGAAGGTTCCCAGAACGCCCACAGATGGCGCCGTCATCCGAAAAGTATTCATTCGGGGTACCTGAACCGACCAGCATAGTAAGTAGCCAAAATTTCAAGTTTGCAAATTTGCAAACAAGTTTTGCTCAAGTGACCTTTCAACCTCCAGCACCCCACCTAATCCAACCTTTGTTCACAGTTGCCTCACAACCAAGTAGATCATCAACAACCAGTCACGGTTATTTTGACAACTGACAGCATCACGTGGTGCTTATGCAACAACAGTTATCTTTTCCATAGTGGCGTTTTGACAATGGCCTTCACCATGTATTGAATTGTCAGGGTGCCCTTCCACCCGCCCCCTGGGGGGATTTATTCAAAATCCATTCATTGGGACTTGGCCAGGTGAATGCTTTGGTTTGGTTTTTCCCATTTGCCAGCAAAAATCCCATCCTCAAAAATTCTGTTATTTAATCAGACTTGTGTCAATACCAAAAATACTGTCCTCGATTGGTAACTTTCTACGTGACTTAGGAAAAACTTTCAGACTGCAAAACGAAATGTGATTCAGTGCATTGTTCAGTTTAGTTTCATGTCTCTCATGCCAGTCTCCCATATGGAAAAAAAAATAAAGTGATAAATATATTTTTTTAAGTATATTATTTATATATGGAACAAATACCAAAATTGGCCCAATTCCATATATGAATAATATAGTATATATATAAAATTATATAGGTAAAATATATAATTTATATATAGAATAAATACCTGAACACATAAAATTATATATGTAAAATATATAATAATATACAGTGTATATAGAATAAATACCTGAAATATATGGTAAATGGTCTGCAACTATCTATAAAATATACGTAACATATATTCCTTCATTAATGGAAAACAAGATGACATCATCTACTGAACTAACTAACACATATGAAACAAGTTGGTTGTAAATTATAAAAGCTGATTGTAAATGTGATAGTCACGTAATGAAATTATTGCATTTTGTATGTTTTACTATTTTAATATTAAAGTTTATTTCATCAAATCATTATTTGCTTTTATTATTTTCACAATTTCGAACAGTAATTGCTTAAGTATAGTATATCACAGATATATCCACATATATTTTTGTTATATTACACGCATATTATTTTCCATATGGGCTGGACAACGTGCAACTGTTGTTCTTATGTACAGAATGATTTGCTCAAATGCATTCTTCTGTAAACATACATATAAATGCATTTCACGTGTTACTTACGAAATAAAAGCTGAAACATGTGCTGTGAGCAAACAAATATATGCTACCAGTACCTGCATGGCAATTTTGTGCAAAATGTTCTTTGCAAGAACACGTTCTTGCATCTTTTCCAAACATCCAGTTGTTTGAAAATTCCATTTGCATGAGATTGATGGGACGTGTTCTTGCACATTTTCCAAACACCCACGTGTCTGAAAACTGACACTTGCTGGAGATTGATTGAGAATATTCCAGATTTACTTGTCCTTGGCAAAACACATATGTCTGACATTTCCGACAGGCGACTAATGCTGAAGACATGGCAAGCATGTGTTTTTGACAATTTCATTGACTTGCATTAGCTAGCAATTTTCTGTTAGGGAACGCTGATTAACCTTACCGACAGAAACAACTACTTTCTTGTAACATTTGAGATGACCGATTTGAAATGCTTGAGCAAAACCTTAACATGCACTTACTTTACTGAAAATTGCATTTTAGACAGTACTGTAATGACCTGCTGCTGCCACTCCGCCATGTGCACAATGAGAAAGTGGGCTTCTCCTCCGGGCATGTGCGATGGCAGTGATTGCCTTAGGTTAGGGCAGACTAAATATGGAATTACCTTTTTGCATGTATTGTACATGTACACTGTAGGTTAGTCTAGATTGGGTACCTGTTTTTGACAGTATATGTCTATGCTTCCTTGTAAGTTGTATCGATAACTAAATCATACCACATTATTTCTACATGTAGACGCAAATTGAGATGAATGGATGGTTATATTAAACTGGTAAATCTCTATATTTTTATGCAAATAGTTACAGCAGCCTTATATAGCCATAGTAATAATATCCCTCAGTGCCTATTTCGATGGAATATTTTTGAAACTCTGCAAACTGCCATTAGTGGTTTTCCTTCAACATGTAGGAATAATATGGTTCCACCATGCTGGAAATTGGTGTTTTGGAACCTGGAACAAACATATACCAATATGTTCCCATATACATGTACATTCCCAAATGTAGGTTTCAATATGTTTCCAGCAAGCCCCACGTTATAGAATCTACACTGTACATATTACCAACAAGCCCCATATAATGGAACCACCATGTGCCAAACACCACCACCCACATACTTCAATCAAGACCACAAAACATTGAAAAATTTCCAAGTCTCAAAATCAAAATGCGTTTAAAAGGTTTTTTTGATTTGTAATGCAGCTGACACATGGAGAAATATTGATTTCTTTCACTAATTTTAAACCAAACCCACAAATACCAGCATTACATCACATCCTACATAGCCATCATATTCCCAAAAATGTTTGCTGAAAACCGTCATGTTCCAAACATTTTCCCACATTTTCTAACATGTTGGAACCAAAAAAAAATCAATAGGTCGACTTACATCATGGTTTGACCTCATTTAGCAAGTCAATACCCTTACCTTCCATTATGTTTACGTCTGTTATTTCCAAAAATAAGTCCAAATACCAAATTTTGAACTTTGTAGCCAGCATTAGTTTTGTTAAAGGATGTAGGTGTGAGCATGTGAAACGAAGGCATCATCAACCTCTTCATCAACAAAAGAACTGCTGAACAAGAGAATATAATCGTCACACTCGCTTGTGGATGTCCATTGTCGATTCACGTACACGCATTAGTGCCAATTAACCAGATCCTCCCATTGTTTCCACACCACTGTCAGGCTATTGTTCACCAAAAGCTGATCCTTTGCCAAAACTGATGATGGCATTTAAGTTTGATAGTTTGACAAACATGGGGCATGCTTTTCAGGCGACAATATAACCACCACCCAGTAGAAAATAAATTCAAAAAAGTACAATTAATGGCAAATAAAATTAAATTAATACATAAAATTGAAGATTTCAGATATTTACTGCAAATTTTTTACGATTTTAATCTGGAGTAAAGTGCATTTATTTTGTCATTGATATCAAAAACATGCAATTAGTGGCAGAATTGAAGATTTTAGAAAATCTGCAATGATATCAGAATTAAAGATTATAGATATTTACTGCATTTTTCATGATTTAAATCTAGAGTAAAGGTGCAATTATTTTGTTATTAATATCAAAAAAGTGCAGCTAGTGGCGATTGAAGATTTCAGTTAATTCAGTAAGATATGATACGAGATATGTTATTCAGATATGATGTAAAAATGGCAGAATAAATGCCTATTTATAGCAAATTAAAAATTATTTTTAATGTAGCTATGATACATGTATTAATCATCAATAAAATAATTCTGACATTGTAGTATAAAAAGTACATTTCATGTTGGCGGAATATTTGCACTTATGACAGCATGGTCTTTGTTACCAACATTTGTACCATCATATTAATTGAACTATTAATTGCATTTATCATTATACTTTTATGTTGTAAATTTTTCCTGGGCAGCTTATATAACCATCTACACATGTACATGGTTGCCACCGATTCTGCAAACAGTTTTGCCTTACTTTTGACAATATAATCATACATTTTGCTTGACTTTGTCTGATGGAACCAATATAATTGCCTGACTTTGCCCGACCTAAACATTATAATTTAGTAACTCGTACATTAATCGGTCATCTGAAACCAACTACATTTAATACAAAAGATGAAAATTAAAACCAAACTGAATTTGCATTTGGGCATTTTAACTTGAAAATAGTACTTTTGCAATGAAAACATTTCACTTTTGTTACTGAATTTTTTCTATAATAGCTTCTCCTTCTTATCTCTAAAATCTATAAAATCTCTAAAAATTGTAGCTTGTTTACACTTCCTCAATATATGCCTGCCTTTGTCTGACTTTGCCGACTATATTTCATTTTCCTGACTTTGCCTGACTATTTTTCATTTGCCTGACTTTGCCTGACTATTTTTCATTTGCCTAACTATTTTTCATTTGCCTGACTATTTTTCATTTTGTTTGAGTATTTTTCATTTGCCTGACTATTTCTCATTTGCCTGACTATTTCTCATTTGCCTGACTATTTCTCGTTTGCCTGAGTATTTTTCGTTTGCCTGACTATTTTTCATTTGCCTGACTATTTTTTATTTGCCTGACTATTTTTAATTTGTCTGACTATTTTTCATTAACCTGCATTTTTTTTTGATTTGCCTGACTATACAATGTATATCATTTGCCTGACTTTGCCTGACTATATTTCATTTGCCTGACTATATTTAATTTGCCTGACTATATTTAATTTGACTGACTATATTTTATTTGACTGACTATATTTCATTTGCCTGACTTTGCCTGACAATACAATGTATATCATTTGCCTGACTTTGTCTGACTATTTTTTCATTTGCCTGACTTTGCCCGACTATTTTTCATCTGCCTGACTTTGCCCGACAAGTTTTCATTTGCCTGCCTTTGCCCGACTATATTTCATTTAGCAGACTTTTCCATGACTTTGCTGATCAGTGGCAACCCTGTATATACAGTAGTAGAATACTTTGAAAAATTCAGGCACAGCCATTCTTAAGTCATCAACAGCACGACGTTTCGGGGAATGAACCCCTTCATC
>JAQFYZ010003753.1:0-12672 GCA_034695085.1 Cylindroiulus punctatus | reverse complement strand
GGTGCGTTCTTCAAGCCGAGGTGCGTTCTTCAAGCCGAGGTGCGTTCTTCAAGCCGAGGTGCGTTCTTCAAGCCGAGGTGCGTTCTTCAAGCCGAGATGCGTTCTTCAAACCGAGGTATATTCGTCCGTAGTAATGTCAGCAGGTTTTCCCGTTGGAAACAATAATATTAGATACGTCGCGAGTCACGTTTTCAGTTTTTGTTGGTTAAAAATTGAAATGACACAAAAAGCGTTTCACTAACAACAGGTGGGTTACCACCCAAGACTGCCGGACAAACCAACCCTGCAGTCCTACGACATGCATGAATTGCATGCATGTAATGCTTGCCTGTTGGCAGCACCGAAGATACCGATCCATAGCAAAAGAAAAAGGAAACCGCTTATGAGAAAACAGGCCCTATAGCAGCCTCTCCAAAATGTAAACCATTATACCACCAAGAAATCAGCCTCAGGTGTCAGAATACCAGTACAAGAGCAGGACGAAGCTAAGCGGAGCCTAATGGCAGAACCACGCATACAGCCCCTCAACTTGGGGTGTACCCACAAACAACAAACGAGCCTGCAAGCTCAGAACAAGGAACATGACGTTCACTGCATTAGCCATGTCCCTCCATCGCCTCACGTGACTAGAGGCTGTGATGACCTACAGTGTAGGTCAACCAACAGACCCAACTGCAAACGGGGAAAAACTGAGACATGAATGTCAAGCAGCCGTTGATGATGTCCTTGGACATTGCAGTTTGTCAGTCTTCGTACAGTATATAAATTCTTCATAATGCATCTGCATTCAGCGCCAATATTGTCGCTGAATTGTGTGGTCCCTTTCATCGTCTTCAGGTTGTTGCAAGGCAGGGAGGGATCTGCAAGAAATTAAAACACAAAAAAAATATATAAAGACACAAATTTATTGGGGTTGTTACGTGTGAAAGAATGTTTAGAATGTGAAATGACCGCCAAAAGAATTCCAGTAGAAATGGTAGCCATTCCCCCTTCCTTGTGACATTTTCTCAAGCAGGTGAACATTTATAAATTAAAAAAAAAAATAGTTTTATGAAAGTACGTGTGAAAGAATGTTTGGAATGTGAAATGACCGCCAAACGTTGAGCAGAAACGTCAAAGCCCCCGTTACGCAATGGTGGAATATTCGAACGATTTCGAATGATATTTCAACAACTTGTTGAACGTTCAAAAATTGTTTGAATTCCACAATCGTGATTCCGCAGTTTTTTCAACTAAGGCCCCAAGGTCAGGGTCAATTTCGCCAAATCTTTTCAAGGCCCTTACAACCAGCTGAGTCCGAACCCGGACCCCATGTAACGTTCAAACCCTACTTCAGGGCACGGCTAAAAATTCTCGTTCAGAATGAAAACGAGCAAGACATTTACCACTTACATAAACTGGACAGCAGTCCGGGTTCCCAGTCGATACTTCTCGATGAATTTCTGTAATCAAAATGGCGCCCTGCTCGTCGTCGAAAATCGTAAGACCAAACCCAGCGCCACCTGGTATTAATTCCACCAGAACCGAGAAACCGAATTGCCGAACGAGAATATGGCCAAGAATCTGAATTGCCGAATATGTTTTGGACTTTCGCTTGGAAGACTCATGGCGCGCGTATTGAGATTCGGTTATAGGCGCACCCCCTAGTGCAATTTTTAATAAAAACAAATCAGCTTTCAAATGATCAGATACAACGTCATCTGATTACTATCGAAAGCAAAAATCTAAACCAAATAAACCACCTCTATTACTCCATATTTTTCGTTACAAAAATTAATTTGGATTTCTGTACATGTATATCATTACTGTATCTGGGGGCTCAAGCATTTCTCATAAACATTTGCAGTACATGTGCATACTGTATATGTGAGTAAAATATAATTCGAAGAACTGTGGACGCCAACGATAATGTCTCCAATTACCTCCATAATTGATGCACTTAGGTTTAATATTATTTAACAACTTTAAGAAATACAGAACATAACAAAACCTCTAAAATGAATACATTATAGCTTAAAAAAATAAAAAACGAATCCATGAAAATTAACATAATTTCAACGAAAGGCATGACATTAGACAAAGCCATTGAGAATACAAAAGGTTATTTTTCCAGAGTACTATGATTATTTTCACAATATTAAGTATACAAGGTGTTCAATTATTGTTTACACAGGTCATTTTCTGCATTTTTGAACACTCAGAAATGTCTCCCATCAAATAAAATTATGCAAAAAGGTAAGATAAGCGCAGGCTACTTTAAACATGCTTTTGAAGCTACTTATGGGAGTTTAAAAAAAAGCGCCCAACATTTAATGACCAAGAAAACAAGAAACAACCAGCTGGTCAAATACATGTGCATTTTTCAAAGTTTAAAACAATTGTGCATAAATGCAAACAAGCATATTTCTGGATAAGAAAACTTGCAAAAACTGTTAATCAAATCAAAGAATAAAAATGGTAAATTTCGTGTATGGCGTTGGAACGGCATAAAACTAATGATGCGGAGCCTGTCGATTAAAAACAGTGAGTGGTTATATAATATGAAAATTATGCTCGTATTCGATGACCTATAGCAATAAGCATATTATTAACACAATATATACATAATAAAACCGTAAACCTTTGGGATAATTCCTCTGCGAGTCCCCTTCGGCAGTTTAGTTTGGCAAATTTTGATCTGCAATGATCATCTCTAAATTGCCGGCAAAAACAAGGCAGCTTTTACACTGGCTAAAACATTGTCTCCAAGAGTCTGGTTATATATTAATTAGCAGCCTAAATATAAATATATCACGAGCCCATCTATCCTGAATTGTTTTGCTGTATAACATTGCCTTCAGCCTGTTTCCCATATTTACAATTTGAAAACAATTTTGTTAACATAAAAAAACCCGAACTAATCACAAGGGCCAGTAATAACGATTAAGGATTACATCCTTTAATGTGCGATTAAAGTAAGTGGGAGCAAATACGGCAAGCTTACTGAGGAGTTCGGTAGCAAGTGAGCTGTTGTTTACAAAAAAAGACATAAAAATGGTCCTTCAATTCAGCATCTGGTTTCACCAAATCACGTACTGTATGTATTTTTGCGAATCTAATAACCATTTTTGTTAAAGTATGAAGAATCTCTGCATAAAAGATCTATCAAGCATGGGCTAAGGCATTTAAATGTTCCTCAAAAAAGTAAAATCAGAACCAAAATTTGGCATTTTACGAAATAATTCACGCGAAAAGAAGGATCATTTATGCACAGTATCCCTTTAAGTGCTACTGCACTCGCCAATATGCGTTGCTCGTAAATTTGGCGCCGAGATTCGAACCTTTGATTTCCAATAAATAACACTGGGAGTAGGTAGAACCGTAGCAGTCACACGAGCAGCTACATGGGGCAGCTACTTGACCCCGGCTATACATTTGTGGCACTAAGACTGGCAAACACAGAAGTGAAAAGTGTTTCTAACACTGCGTGATGGATGAGAATGATAACGAATAAGTTGTACGTAAAATATGTACCAATATATGGCTTTAAAATTCGTGAGTACTGCGTAAGGTTTTGCGGGTTATTCTCTCGCTCGTGTCACGCCGACGATTTTATTTTTCACGATAAAATCGGACGAAGCCCTACCCCGCTTGGCTGTTAGTGAGGTTAGCGTGCGTAATCCGTTTTGGGCTAGCTTCAGTTTGCCGGCAAACCCCAGAGTGTAGCGGTCTTGTCGGCGCTGGTGCTAAGGAAGGAGAACTCTGTGGGATGCCAGCGGCACTGAATCACTTTGTCTTGATGTTCGGCAACCACCACACTGGGCAGAGGAAGCGTTAAGTCACCTTGAAATTACAAACCAAAATATGAGCATTACAAATCATTCACCTTATTCTCATAAAATGAGCTGTGTCCAACAGCCATTAATTTCAAAAGCTGTCAGGAATTCTTGTTCATCAGAAAACAATATATTTAGTTAAAATACCTTGCAAATCTGTCAAAACAACCTTGTTGTCGTACGAGCCAGTGAGTAGGTAGTAGGCCCTAGGCGAAAACCGAATGGTCCGTACATCGGAAGTATGGGGTTTAAAGACTTGAATTATGCGGTTGCCACGGATGTCGTACAGCATGCAGGACGCATCTTCCTGTCCAGAGACGAGCATTCGGCCGGAAGGATCAACGGCTACGGCAGCCACGGGAGCACCTGTAGCAACGGAATGAAATTCGGGATGAAATTTGGCCAGATGAGGCATGGTGATTTAGCGTTCTATGACTCATCCAAAACCAACGTTACTGACCTTTGACAGCGCCGGTTCCACTGGGTGGCGAGGGGATCACATTGACGCAGCCTCTGGTTCTCAAGTCCCAGAAACGGATGGTGCGATCTTGCGAACCACTGATGAACATGGCCCCGCCCCACGTGTACAAAGATAAGATATGGCCTGAAATGGAAAAGAATGGATTTTATTCAATCAGGCGTCGGACGAGTGACTTAAAGCATTCTGAAGTAACGATCGAAGAACGTACCGGAGTGTCCCGAGAGCGCTTGGAAGGGGGTGCCGGTAGCACAGTCTGTGACGTAGATCTTGCAATCACCGGCTCCTCCGCTGATCAGCAGACTCGACTTGTTGCTCATGTCCTCCACGAAGCACACATCTCGGATGGTGCCATCGTGCATGCTGAGTTCAATCTCTTCTCCTTCGATGTTGCACGTTTCGGCGTTGAATCTCATCAGCTTGATGGTTTTGTCGTTGGAGCCAGTGGCCAGGAGGTCGCCCGTGGCATTCCATCCCAAGCAGTAGATGGATCCCTTGTGGTGCTTGGTCCTCTTGAAGAGCACCGTAGGTTGGTACACCTGGTGGTTTTCCCTGAAAATAAGAACAAGCACATTGAGAACAGCGAAGTAATTAATGTTAAACTCCACATTGCATGGAGCAAATCAAAATTATAATACGTTTTGACATAAACATTGACTGAAAACTTTCGGATGCAAAGCAGCTGTTCTCGAATTTACCTTAAGTCTGTGACTTTAGGATGAGCGCAAATCCGCAGGGTTTTAGAGTTTGAGCCGATGGCATAGAGCTTCCCGTTGGGATGAAATTCTGCCGCACGAATGGCTTGTACGTCCTCCAGAGAAGTAACAGGGATGAATCTCGGTTTGCCGACGATACCGTCTGAGTCGCCATTGGTGGTGCTAGGTGGTGGCGTTTTCACGTGAGTACCAACCACACCATGCTTGGCCTGACAAAAAGATAAAATAAAGAAGATCAGCAATTAAATAATGAACTACAGTAGAACCTGTCTAAGTCAATACTGCGGGGACCGTTCATCACGTATCGGTTTAGACAGGTTATTGACTTAGGCAGGGACATTAATCAAGCATGGGGACGAGCTCGGGACCGGCAGCTGATATTAGGTTATGGAGGTTATAAGTTTACACAGTATAAGTGTATACACTGTATACATACATGTAAATAATGTGCTATTATACTAGTAGCTAAAGCAAGGTTTCATGAGGGCCGCCACTGTGTACCAACCAGTAATCATGTTTACAAAGCAACCTCTACATAAAACGTTATTTTCATATACTAGTACATTGTAATCCTGCAATCAATGCAAATTGAGGAGGAACCAAAATCACGCAAACGTTAATTATTTCCCTGAACGAAAATCTGAAGAAGTTTAGGACTTCGGCGATTTGCCAAAAGATTGAAATCACGACGAAAACGAGGCTTGCTCCGCTTCATTTTTCGATTAAAATCGGTAGAGGGATTCACAAGGAACAATTTTGCAATTTATGTTAAGAAAAGTTAATTCCATGATTCGTTTCAATAGCAATTTGTATTCACGAATACTGCAAATGCTATTCAAAAAGGCGTACGTGTGCTTTCCAAACAAGAATCACATGCATGTGAAAATAATTAAAATTGCTCCATTTTCATAGGCTCTACCAAAGAACCAACGACACACAACAACACAGTGAACACACCAGAAGGTGCCGAAAAAAGCTTCAGCAGCAATTGAATTGCATGACACTGACTTTCAGCATTTCAGGTTATTTACTTAGTGCACAACAATAACTCAATGCTTAACCTAGGTCAACATTTTCACACCCTTTTGAACTCAGTTATTCGCAGTTTTATCTATTCAACGGAAAACAATTTAAGAGCATCAAGTACGGCAGCTTTTGCTCGAAAGTCCGAAATCACACCAGAGTCCTCACTGCCAACTGACAAAAGAGAACGACGACGAATCAATGCAATACACTGAATAATACCATTTGTCTCAGCACAATAATATCATCTGTCAGCAGCAGGAATGCAAATTTGCAGCAAAGCTATCCGAGTAGCTGGAAGAAAACACAATTGAACAGAACATGCAACTTGATACTGTATATCAGGGTTCCACGACTGCACAAAATACACTCGCATCTGGTGGCACCACCTCAATATTTGATGCTTGGTTACATCAAGCACAAGCACTAAGTTACCATGAGGCATTGTCGTATATCCTCTAAACCAGGAAGTTATTATGTCCTACCCCTGATCTGATGAGCATCGTCTGAAGTGACCACAGGTGACTTACCATCAGCCGCAAGTCCACCGTCCCACATGCAGATCCGCAACCTCTCCCACTGGTACCACCAGAAGCCCTGTTGCCACACACCAAGGGAGGGTGCCACAACATGCCCAAGAAACGACTGTGGACACTTCTGGGACATGGAAATGGGGAATTGACCGGGGCACAAGTGGCCGCATAGCGCACCAAGATGCGAGACCTGCTGTCCATGAGACCGGTGCCGAAGACGTCGACTGTGCCAGTGATGCCCGAGACAGTTCGAGCTGCTTTTGGTAAAGTAAAAATTGGGCTAAAAAAGGCGAAAAATCATGCGGAGCGGATTAGGGAACAACGAAACTGCCAAAGCGTGCCCAGCCCTTCTGGGAAGAGTTTTCTCTTCCTGGACAAAAAATCCTTTGCAGAAATGGTAATGAGAGCGAGGAGATGCTGCTTGATTGAAATTTATTCGAGCTTGCATTCCCAACTTTGAGCCAGATTTAAAGACAAAAGCATCATTGCTCGCTTGAAGTGTGCTGAAAAATCCATGATGAAAAAAGTGAAACCAGTTTGGAATGTTTTGTGACAGCAAAACTCCTGGTCGGCCTACAAGAACGTGTTGTCCCACATGTGGACAACCATGTAACCATAAAATCAGTTGTTATATTGCTTACATTACATGGTTTATATATGTGGCAACTGCGAAAAAACAACGGCAAAATAAGATAAGGGCTTTAAAATGCAAAAAAATTGACTTTTTACCCCGCAGTTGAGACAAACTATGTATTGCAAGTATTATGGTTGGTTGGTTATCGAATTTGGGAGCAGCAATTATTATACAGTTTCCATACTTTTTGTGCTTCCTAAACTTGAAAAAAATGAGACATCCTCCGAAAATAAGCGCTCGTGCTCAATTTGGAGCAAAAGTTAATATACGACCCAGTCTTATTTTCGGGGAAACGTGGTATAGGAGGGTGTCAGGCACGCAGAAACCCGACCATTTTAATTCACTTTGCGGTTTATTGTTGTAAAGGAGATGACATAATGAGCCCAGCCCACTCTTATGAATATTGATCAGCTAGACGCACGCCATGAATCACGATCATCCCCCACTTTCGGCTGAGGTCTCCACCCAAGAAACAACAAAAACGCAGCGTCAGGAGCAGCCAAAACAGCAGGGCTCGAACCGTATCGGTTTCAGGTACATGAATTTGGTACGTGTGCACAAGAGCCGCGCCGGCGGTTACACGTATGGATATGAAGATATGATTTGCAATGTTTGCCTCCTGTCAATATTGACAAGCACCGAGCTTGCTGATGCAAAAATTTCCGGGTAAGGTGGTTTAGATCTGAGAGGTAAAGCTGAGAGATATGATCGTAACACAAAAATGAGCAGAAAAGCATTTTCGACATCACAAACTTGGCATCAATTCATCATTCAATGAAACCAAAAAGTTTACATGCAAGGTTTACCTTAAAGAAAGTTACTTCCATGTTGATATGCATGATTTGTGTTAAAGGCTTGCCAGGGCCCTACTTAATAAAAAACTAGGTAGTGTAACGAATCTGAGCTTGCAAGATTCTTTTGCAAGAATCTGAGATTTTGCAAGTTTCCTAACCCAAGTATCATTCCATATCTCATGACACGAAAACCCCAGCTCCTCAGAGTGCTCATTTTTATGAAACTTGGTCCTGGTGGTTGGTGATATGTCTCAAAACACCCAGTTTCCTCAGCTGATGAAGAAAACTTCAGGGACCTTGGAGGCAGCATCTTCCCCATGTTCACCTGATCTGGGGGTTGGAGGAGCTTCGCTGCCTATGTTATTACCTTGAGCACAAAGACAGGAAACCGGAAGAGACGTGATCATCTCAAGTCACGATTCAAATCAAGGTGACTTGATGGAAGGCAACTAAAAAGCTTCCCATACCTATTGACCAAGTCAAGAAATACTAAGTCTTCAAAAATTGACAGGCCACTAAACTCTTAAAAATATGAAGCCAGAGCTTGAAGATAAGCATCTGACAGTGTTATCAGAGGGTTGTGGGCAATCTGCATAACTCAACAGGACAGTGGCGAAATGAATAAAGGCCTTCATTTTAAAAATGATGTAACATTTCATGATGTGTAGCCTAACATTTGGCATAAGCCTTATCATCATATTGCCCATAACTGCGATTCTACGGATGTGTTGCCACTATTTACGATCCAACCCTACCCATGTTCTGTAGCATGACATAATCCAAAATCTAACTTTTGATAAATAACCAGATTTCAATTCTTTATTGCTTCGGTCGATTTGGGCATCAGTTCATCACAGACGCACATTACTGCCCTCTACAAGTTCTACAGGAGCCCACACGAGTGTTTTTGTCCTTGATTGCACAAAACGAAATTGAGCTGGTTTAGAAAATTGTCGCTTAGCATCCCACTCAACCGGACTGGCAAGTGAAAAATTACCAATCCATGATATAATAAAAGCGATTTAATGGCAGCGTACGTGCTCAGACGTAAAAGTGGTCACCTCCTCCGCACTATGAGAGCATCTCGGTGCTGGAAAATCTTCACAAATCCACCAAAATCGAAGATTTTACTCCCAAAAAATCAAAACCATGTCAGAGGCACGTTTCCTCAGGCGACTGTTACCTGAGGTGATTGCAGATTTGCATCTCAATAACCAAAGAGGTTACGGGGCTTTTTGGTGACAGATGGTGGTTGGAGCACGTGGGCGGTTAACTGACCTACTGGTGCAATGATGTAACATCGGGCAAACTGCAGGCACATAACAACAACAATGCCAGGGACGAAAAAACGAAACGTGTTGTCACGTGTACGATAGAAAACAACCTGGAATTTGGGGAAAGCATTCGACTCTAACTGCTGCTACCTGTGCTCGTAACAACGCTTCGGGCAATAAAACTTTCCTTGATTGATCCAATTACAAAATGTATATTTTCTGTTTTCCTGCCATGTTAGTTGCTTCTGAGTTTGTTATTTTGCTGCTGCCAAGTGCGTAGGAATATTAACAAAATGCAACAACAACTACTGCATTGCAAGTGCATATGGTAATCCTGATTGTACAGTAGGTACAGATAGGTATTTTTAAGCTTCAAAGAAAACAAAATAATTAAAGTCAATATCTGTAAAGTGTAGGAAAAGAAGTACATGATTTTTCCTGGATGAAAAATTATTTTAATGATTTATGACCAAAGACATGTCAATGTAAGGGAGAGAAAAGGTTAGACCTGGTGTTAAATTGTAAAAACAGCAGCTAAATTCTTCTCATAATGAGAATTCAATATTGTTGATGGTGGAATTGATTGCTTGGCAAATTATGTATGCGCAGGTTTATCAGAATTCCAACGCATGATGGTGTCGATACTAAAAAATTCGTGATAACAGTTGAAATTCCCTGAGATTCAAAAATGCACGTGCTTAGTGGTGGGATTCATTCATGCACAAATTACATGAATATGAAATTCGTAATGCGCTTTTTCCAAGGATAATTACAGGAATTCCAGAGGCGGCAGTTTCCCACCCAGTTTCGGGTTACCAACCGGTTTCCGCAGAAATTAAAACTGTAGATCTGACCTAAAATCGTTATTTTGTTCGTGTTGGATTCTAAGAAATGTGGCTATTGTAAAAAAAGTTTACGTAAGAGTTGTTATGCAATTGATTCTTAGTTCATCAAAATTTTCACAAAATATACTGTATCTGCAAAAATGTTACAATTTATTAATTTTTCCCCCTTTTTACGCACGTTTTGGATAACTGATTTAAGTTTTCATTAGCAAGCTCAATTGCCGCCTTGGCGGTTTGAATGATGACATTTGCAGCTTCTACTTTTACAATATCTGTGCAGCTAGTACTGCAGGCCTCATGTACATCTCCATTCCTGCAAGCAACATTTTTTGGGCTTTTTCCTTCCTTTTTGTTAATTTCCTCTTCATCAATAGACTTTTTTGAGCCCAGTCTCCCTTATAGGGACACTAAGGATCCCTATCCTTAGGGATAGGTCATCCATAAGAGGTTTTGCTCCTTATTTGTTGCATTTGTCACATTATTTTCTATTTTTTACAGAAATTGTCACATTTGTCACACAGGTTTCAAATTGTCACATTTTGTCACATTTGTCACATCGGCCACATCCCTGGTGTCAACTCTGCATAAAACAGTGTTGCAGACTTAATAATACTAACCAAACAATCTAGGAAAATCAGTTTTAGCTCATTGCAGGAGTTAAAGCTCCCTGATATTCGTAGGAACCCGATTTTAACGTTACCAGACACTGCAATTTATTCTATGAGAAAAAACGCATCGTTTCCTAGGTAAAAGTTAACAAATGTCTTAATAAACGCCAGTTACCAACAACTGCGAGCGGAAGCGGTATATTGGTGTTTACAAAAACTGCCGGCCGGACATTCGTGTATTATTTAGGATCAGTCAAGTCCTGACCCCCTGATGTCCAAGCACCGATCATCTGTCATGCTTTTGTATACCACCTGCAGTTGTGAGTGAAGTTTTTCGCATTTTTTAAACAAAAACGGCCGGTCGGCAACGAAGCAAGTGTCAAAAACAGTTGCCTAAAAGACCAGCGATTGCAGCGGGGGTGGGGGTGGGGGGTCTGTCGGGGTCAATCCTGGACAAATGTTTCCCGATGGGAAAACGTGTCAGACAACGAGAAATTAGGCAGCCAGGGTCATGCCCGAAACGACAGGTAACGCTCGTTGTCACCTTGTAAAACACGACCGCTTTTAGGCTGGAAACAGGAATTTGGCAAATGCGGCGACCTGCATCGCATTTGCATATTTTCAGGCCATCGGCATTGGCTTTAAGGTTTCGTAATTAATACGCAAAAAACCCTTTCTAAAATGGACCTTCAACATCAAAAATGTCCCGATCTTCCCTGAAAACTACAAATACCTCGATCAAACCTTTGATTTCCCAGCTAGTGTGGTCACCCTGTACATTAACAGGCGAATTACTGAAGCGGTCAGGCGAGGACATCAATTTTACAAACACGACAATTGGGTGAAAGAACAATTGTTAAGCAATTTAGGAACCATCAAAATCACTACAACAAATAAGGGCGATTGATCATAGCCCAAACCTCATTACCAAAATTAACGTAAGAAACTGTTAGTTACACTTTAACACAGCGTCGCCATTAATGTTGTAGGATTGACAAAGAAATAACCAAATTTAACAAGAAAATAAAAGAAAACAATACCCTTTGACTTGCCTATGGCGTGGCACAGTAGAACTGAAACAAATAGCAAGACCACCTTGGTCAGGAGCACGGGATAGGATTGGCAAGATTGCATAATTAGACAAATGCAGTCCTGCCCCTGGGGCACAGGAGCGCCACCTATATGGGCGCAAAGGTCGCAACAGTTCTATCTTTTCCCCCGGAAATTTAACTTTGTAAATCTTAATAGTGTTGTAATTAATGTTCGTTATGAGGTTAGAACATTATGATCACCCCGTATTTTAGACTGAACTTAAGTCCACAGCGTAATTTTCTCCTCCAAGTTGACAGAAAATTACATATTTGTCACAAACGTCAATCACGAAAGGTATTATTTTGTGAAAATCGTCAGATCACGAACATCTCCGAGCGTGTCTCGCATAAACTGGACCGTGAAGGTCAGAATCTCCCCCATAAGATGTCCATAAATAACGAACACCCCTAACTAAACAATTTTAAATTAAAAGCCCAAAAAAGGGTCAACAGACTTCCTGTTCGCAGTACGCAGGTAAAACGGAAGGGTTGCAAAAACGTGCAAATGAAGACCGGAAGGGTAAATCCACGAGGAAGTGATGCACTGGAGGTGACCAGGTTGCAATTACCAGCGCGATGTGCATGGGTTGTAACAGAAATTACCCCATGAATTCGAGCCGAAAACATCCTCATGAACCAGGGTGACCCTCCAGGAGCACCGCGGCGCCCCCTGGCGTCACGAACGGAAAATTGGGGCAAAGAAGGTGGATTGTGATTGAGCAGTGTAGGAAGTAGTCATACATGTACGTAGCGCCTCCAACCGGAGAATCCGTCACAAAGACATAGCTATAGTCGGCTCAACGAGAAATGACAAATTCTGACAGCCAGTCAGAGGGATTCCGCTTATTGATAGCTTTCTCC
>JAQFYZ010003752.1:0-12674 GCA_034695085.1 Cylindroiulus punctatus | reverse complement strand
CTTAATATTGGCTGTGATTGAATTTCTTATTTATTCTAACACCCCGGCCACCGGAGAAATGATGGAAGGAATTAATTTGCCTATGGTTGTAGCAGAATATTGGAACACGTTCCTGGTATTCAAACCTCCTTGAATTTCATTGCTTCCCAGAAGTGCCATCGATATGAATGCGAATCGAGAATGGGAAGCTAATTTTGGGTCATTCTCAAATTGGGCTTGGTCTTCCTTGTTTGTTGCTGCATGTCATTTGAGGGATGCAACAGTGACTCATAAGGATCCCCCAGGTGTCCCCAGCAGGCAAGGCCCACCTCATTGTATTCAAATTGGAAAATCCCGTTGCTCACCTTTAACCCACATGAATCTTCCAGAAGGTGTAAATGCTCATTCATGCAAAATTATGACCTAATAAACAATTCTGTCAAAACAGCCCCCATAAATCTTTCTCTGGACACAATCTGAAGTCTGTACCCCCTGGTGGGGATTTTTGCCTGTTTTGGGTGGCCATTGTAAGGCGTTGAACTTTGACCCCCAATTGCTCATCTTGTGGCAAGTGGTGGTTGCGACCTGCAATGGTTAAATTTAGGGTGTTATCACCGATATCAATAAAGTATATTTATGCAAATGGTGGGTTTCTCCAAAGATAATCCGGCTTGTTTTTTCCGACATCATAGCAAGTTCAAGAAGTGGTTAATTTAACTCATTTGCAAAACACACGAAAATATTACCTGCCACCTATGCCCATGAATGATGTACTGCTCTTGGAGTGGCATCACTTTATAAGGTTCATTGAACCTTGCGTTTTTAGATAATTCTTGTTAGATAAGTGAATTTATGTTAAAGAGAGAATAGATATTTTTTGGACTAAGGATGCGATACACAGAGTATTCGAGATTAGTGTTTTGACAGGTGGAGTATCTCGGTGTGTTTTTAGCAACTGACGATGCCATCAGCAATGTTGTTATATTTAGATATATCTAAAAATAGTTTTGATTATACACGAATCACGTCATAACGTTTCCCCAATCCTTATTATGCAGCTTGATTTATGAGATTTTGAGTGGGTTTAAGTGTTTGTGCAAAAATACTTTCCTAGATTTTTCGGATTTTTTCGAGAAAATACAAAGATACATGGTATAACCCCAGTTTAAGAAATTGGAAGCATTCCTCTACAGTCTGGTCAGGTAATTCCTTGAAAAATTAGAAAATGTCGACTTTGAAAGTAATTCAGAAAAGCTATTGTGAGTTGCTGTGGGGGTGTAAGATTTCGAAACTAGAGAAACTTTTTCAGGGGACAGATTAAAACAGATGATGTTGTTTTTGTTAAACAAGTTGAAGGAGGAGATGATAACTTGCGAAGCAAGTAACATTTGAGACGAAACCGTCTGCAATTTCAGTTAAAAATTGGTTTTTTCCTAAGAGTCCCTTCCTTAAACATAGAGATTTGGAAAATTCACGAGCAGCTAAGAAACTTACGAGGAAAATCTTTCTTGTTTGTTGTCAAAACTGCTTCGTGTGATGGTGTAGCTACGTATGTATCTTGCTGTGTGTTACACTCTGCCATTGTATATACACCATATAAAGGAAGGCCACAACTCAAAATTGTCTACAAAGGTGGCAATCGTGTTTGTATAGTATGCTGTTTAGGGCGCCCTCTGTTGTCCAATTTCCAATGATGGATGATGATGATGATTGGTTTCACCTTTCCAATGGAAGGCTCCAAAAGTGATCCAGTGAAATCTTTGTGCATTTCTGCATTCCCTATGGTTGTGCATCTTGATGTCTAGATGAAAAAGATGCAGCGTTGTCTGTTTTACTAGATTTGACAACTTGTAGTAGTGGGGCGTGTCTGTGTGGCCAAAAATTTGGGGGCTTCCCAATGCAGAGTGTGGCGTATGATGACGGCTGTCTTCATTACGTCTTCCGGATTGACGGGGATCTGATGGTATGCCCTGGTGAGATCCAGCACGTAAAACACCTTGTTGCATGCCCCGCAGAATCTGGGTGCAGTCCTGGATGTGAGCGGCCAGATACCGGTCGGGCACCTTTGAAAGAAGACATCGGCTTGTCAGCGGCGGGAAGACGCCACTCTGCGTCTTCCCGACGAATTCTCATGTCCAAATGTATTAATAAAATCACCTGTTCAAGAATCATTCCAGCTTACTTGCCTTCACTCTGTTAACCCCCAAAAGGACAATGTGGTAGGGACACAACCGAGTCAATTAGAGATTTTGTGCGCCACTACTCAGAGTACAATTGCTGGGCCATCTGATGCTGATTGGTCCAACAAGCTAACAGAGGACGCTCTAAAGGGAAATTGCTGTTTTGGGCGCCTTCTATTAGCTTCTTTTCAAATCAAGAATTGGTTACATTCAGATGCAATCCATAGCCACAGAACAGCGTTGGGGGTTATATTAATGTTGGGATTCATGCAGCGTAAATGATCGAAGTTATAGTAAAATCAACGAGAGAAGACAAAAATGGCGTCCGTTCAACCAATAGGATGCAATTTCCTGTTTGCGATTCATTCATCCAACATTTAGAGGGCGGAGCCTGAATGGGTGTCCACTGCCGAAAAGCTCCTTAGCAAGTCGGAGGTCGGCCCAGGGTCGCACATGCGGCTTATTGGCTCGTTCTGGAACCCCGGATCAGTGCTTATGCATACTTCGCTCACCGTGGTTAGTATAGCTATGGCAGCCATGTTGATTTTACCAGCTATTATAGGGTCGGAATAGCCTGGAGGAACCTATCAATAAGCAGAATCCCACTGACTGGCTGTCAGAATTTGTCATTTCTTGTTGAGCCGACTATAGTTTGCACCGGCATGACAATTAAAGATTAACCTTGTTTGTATGGCAAATTTCAGGTTGTGAAAGTACAAGATTTCCACCCTCACGCGCACAAGCGTTTCGTGCCCAGTTGCATCGAGCTCCACCGTTGCGACCGCCAATCAGGTTGCTGCGACGAAGAGAACAGCGTCTGCTCCCCGTTGAAGAAACACAAGGTGTTCATGTACTTCTTCGTGGTGTCGCTACAGGACGACCAAGATGGCGGCACTTCCGTCGGAGTCCACGGCCAGGTGGAGCGGCTTCGCTTCAACAACCACACAAAGTGCGCGTGCCGGAAGCGGAAGCCACAAGACAAACCACCTCTCATTGGCCAGAGCGTGTCGTCAGGGGGTGCTGCGAGCATCCAGCGGTGGCTCCTTCTGGCGCCTGTGGTTCTCACTTTGCTCAACAGGTGGAGCAAGTAACTTTTCTGGTAGTTGTCACTCGATGGCAGCACTGGCTCTCCGGGGCGCCATCTAGCGAACCACTTCGGCAACTTGGACGATTTCCCATTTGAACTTGTCGATGCACTGATGGACATACAAGATCATTTTATTCCACGAATGGCCATCGAGTGACCGTCACTTTGGGTATTGGCGTCGTTGCAGGGATTATCGTCTTATTTATTAATCGACTACATGTATTTTAATAGGCATGGAGAAGCGCGGCACATCGTATTAATGCGGTTTTAATCACAGATTATTTTAAAGCCTTATTTTTTATCTAGTTATCTAGATTAGTTGTCTCATTGGCAGTCTAAATGCCTTAACGAGCACGATTTTTAAAAATTTATTTTGACAAATGTTGCCTCATAGCAACATTTACCAAAATGAATTTACACAAAATTGCAAAGAAATAATGCACACATGGAGTGTGCATGGATCATAAGTCTTACCCCTTGTCTCAGCAACAGCAACATGGTCGCTAAAAACTTAAAATTTACTTCCACCCATGAGAAACTTGTGTGTCCAAGTTCAAGGAACCAATTTTCTAAACTCAAAGCAGCACCCTCCATTGGCTGTTTTTTAAAGCTAATAGCGTGGCATGTGTCTTCACGGGGTGGTGCACATGCACATTACAACACTGACCAAACAGTCCAAACTAACAAGCAATTTCAGCCATTGCATTTGTTCATATTGCTATATAATTTTATGCCTACTGTCATTCTAGCCATTTGGGCTAAGACCCTTATTGTCATTATTTTTAATTATGTAGTATTACCAACTTGTTTCTGGTTGATATTGGTGACTATACATTTGTCAAATACAAGAACGGTCACACCACCTGCATGCAACTATAATTTAAATAGAATAACCTTGAAATGTCATTTTCAATAACATAATTAAAACGCATCCAGTTTTGTCCAAATAATTTTGCCGGTGCTTTATAAAAGAACGATAATTTATGGACGCCCTATTCCCATTATCCTGCCATGTTTAATTGTTAAATTTTTCAAATTTAAATTATAAAGTAGTTGCGCAATGACTGAAAATTTGGCACCATGCATCATGGTTGTGCAGATAAAATCATTACATAAATTCCCATGTGGATTGGTCCCCCCCACCCTCCTCCTTTTGGACGTCGTATTCTAGTATACAGGGTGAGTCAGATAAGTGCCCCATCGGTAAAGTGTGCTGAAAGCTCCACTTGACCTTGGATCATTTCATTATGTAAGAGCAATAGTTCCAATTTACAAGTTGTGGAGTTTGCACAGGTCTGGTGCACTGTGCACAGCTGCGGAGCATGGCACGGAAGCCATCCAGTTTTAAGGCCCATTGAGAGTGATTTTTGTAATTGAATTTTGATAATTTCAATGAAAACTAAATGTTTTAATTCAAAGTTTATATTGATAGTAAGTTACTGTGCTATATAAAATGAAAGGCCATTTCGTTTTTAGAATTTTTTCAGATATTCTTTATTTTGCCAACGACAGTAAATCTCTTATATTTCTATTCAGACGGCAGGTGCTGCCATCTATCGCCCATAAAGCAAAATGAAAGGTCAAACATACATGTAGAATTATCGTTTTTATTAATATCATATACATTTCCATAAGTAATCAAAGAGCACATCCCATAAAACGCAAGTCCCTGTTAATGTTTACAAAACATATTTTAATATGTTGATCAGGAAAGGAGAAATTGTATTTAGTAATTTTATGCAGGGTGTCCCCAAAGTCACAACGCACTTTCAGTGGACTTTAAGGGTACCAATTCTCAGAATTCATATCATTGATGGTGACTTAACATTTGAATGTCCCATAGTGGGGCGCACTTAACTGAATCACCATGTTTCGCTCAATATAACATGAAATATTGGGGTTATTAGTTTTCTAATCACAATAACAAGTGCATTTTAGGTTGTTTTACCATGGGGCTTGTTGCTTGTGATCTGGAAGTTTTGAACTCGTGACATGCTAATTAAAATCTGGCGTCAGATCTGACTGACGCCATATGACAACAGGGCAGATTTCCGGTATTTCAGTGCCATTGTAATTGAAGCATCATGGAGGCGTATGACTGACACTGTTGCATTTTTCTGAGATGCGTCTGATGCATTTCGAGCTAGTTAATTGATTTCCACGGATAGCTTTATCAGCACGGCATTTGGAGACCTTCCAACATTTTTTGACCAATCGTCATACAGTACATCCTGCAAGTCGTTCATTTCAGTCATTTTTTATTTGCAGCTTCCAGTGAACCGAATGGCGTGAATTACTTCTTAGCATTTGGTTCTGATTTCTTGTAATCATTAATTAAATTATGGATCATTTCATTGATTTTTTTTGGCATTAAAACATGCATTGCTATTCACCCATTGGAGTTTCAATTATACTGATGCCTATATACATACATGTATGTAATGTCAAACTTCTGATGACAGAAGCTCTTTGCACGAGCGCCGTTTCGCACGCGCATGCACGTGGCATTCCAAATATATAACTAGGAAGTGAAAGAAGAAGAAGCGAAAAATGACTCAAATTTGATGGTAATATTGCAGTTTTCCGAATAACTTTGTCGTTTTATCGTTTTTGTTGAATTGGACTTGAAGCTACATGTCTCCTGACAATGTTCCGGTATGTATTTCGAGATAAATCTGAGCGTATATTTAATTGCGTGAACGTGTTCCATAAATGTTGGAATTGGAACGAGCTGCTAGCTTTAATTTTTAAATTGCCATGTACAGTGTATATAAAAAGCATGGTGCTCGTTTAGTAATTGTGCCACTTTGTGACAACTATATTCTTAATTTAGATTGAAACATCCACATGGCGAGCGTTTTTGCCTTTTTGCGAACGTGCTTTGAAAAAAATTATTCTGCAACAAAAAATCGGTTTTGAGTGTCTGTGTCTTTGTTTTTGTATTGGCAGCATATGGAAAAGTTGAACTTTGTTACTTTGTATTTTAATTGTCGCAAAACAACTAGTCTAAACGCATGCGGAAAAGTATTGTACATAGTTTCTGTCTTCTTAGAGGCTAGAAATTCACTAACTCAAGCAACTATGACACTAATATAAGATTGCAGAGGCTTATCTGGTGTTAGGTAATTAACATGCACCCATCATAGTAATCCATACAATATCAATTTTTTCACACATATCGTACAGGCTGCTGCAAGGCAAAGTAAAATGACTAAAGTGAGTATCTCTTTCATTGGTTCACGCCTGACTTTGTATCCGAAAAGCTTATCTAATGTGAATACCTGTCAGCTGATTCCAATTGCTGTGGGCATCATGGCGGTTGCTGCTGCAGCCTATATTGCATTCCTGTATTACAAGAAGAAAAAAGAGGAGGAGGAAGCATCATCTCCAGGGTCCTCAAAGGCTTCTACCTCGGAGACTGTCCTATCGTCGGTATCAAAACTTTCACAGTCTTTGCCTTCTGCAAAGGAGCTGGAAGCAAAACTGCCAAAGTCTTTGCCTTCTTCAAAAGAGCTGGAAGCAAAACTGCCAAAGTCTTTGCCTTCTGCAAAAGAGCTGGAAGCAAAACTACCTAATTTGTCTTCGGTGAAAGAGGTACAAGCAAAACTACCAAACGTGCCTTCAGTAAAAGAGGCACAAGCAAAACTACCAGACTTGCGTTCGGTGAAAGAGGCCCAAGCAAAACTACCAAACTTGCCTTCGGTGAAAGAGGTACAAGCAAAACTACCATCGTTGTCCGCTGTGCAAGGGCAAGGACCATCCAAGCCTCCTGCACCAACTGAGACATCGAAGCCTTCTCAACCAGCTCAAGACACATCAAAGGCCTCGAAAGCACAAAGTCCATCACCTGCATCAAAACCAGCACCATTGTCGCCCTCACCAAAAGCCCAAGAGCAGCCTAAGTCTCCAGGAACAGCTTCTTCAAAGGCCCCCAAAGTAGAGCCAGGCAAATTCAAGACTTCAGCACCAACTTCACCAAAGCCTTCTGCACCGGTTAAAGGCCAACCAAATTCTTCACCCCAAGACCCAGCAAAGTCTTCTCCGGCAGTCAAAGACCAACCGAAGACCCCAGCAAAGCCTTCTTTGGTAGGCAAAGACCAACCAAAGACAACTCAGGGCACACCAAAGTCTCCTGTAGTAGCCAAAGAGCGACCAATTATGGTCTTTGGGACATTAAATCCACCAACCAAAGAGCCATCAAAGAACCAAGCGAAGGCAGGTCAAGATGCATCAAAGTCTTCTGTGCCTGGTAAATCATCGAAGACCTCAGCAATTCAAGACCTGCCAAAGGCCCAAAGTGCTCAAGACGTACTTTTACAGGATCCAACAAAAAAATATAACTTGAAACTAGTGGATAAAATGGTACGTTTAAAATGAATGTGGAGTTGATAAATCTGAGGAATAGTTTTGAGGAGTAGAGGTCTCCATGGGACCAAGTCATGGAACATGAAATGGTACTTGGTTAAGAAACTTGAAATCCTCAGCTCTAAAATTCACGTACGCCTCACACGTATGTTTAATATGAAATATGACACTTATCACAACAGTGTCCTATTTAATAGAAGATGAGGAGTGTGAAGAGTTGGTTGAGGAACCAAGTATGATACTTGGTTAGGAAAAATAAAAATCAACTATTCCGCAAATTCAATGAAATGCCTCAACTCCTTACATTTCTCATTTTTTATGAAATAGGACACAGTTTGTTAATTTGTGGTTATTTCCAACAGATTATAAGCCATGACACGCGCAGGTTTCGATTTGCACTGCCATCACCAGCCCATGTCTTGGGATTGCCAGTTGGTGAGCCACAACATATTTGATACACGAATTTACGTCTGTTAAGAAAAATGATAAGTTTTGTTGTCTATTTCAGGTCAACACGTGTACTTGAGTGCAACTGTGGATGGTAAAACTGTCGTTAGGGCTTACACCCCTGTTTCCAGCACTGATGAGAAGGGTCACATGGACCTGGTGGTCAAGGTCTGATGTCAGAATTTGAATTTGATCGAAATTGAAATTGATCTAAATCGAAGTATTTTGTTTACCTGTCAGATTTACTTCAAAAACGTCAACCCTGACTTCCCCGATGGGGGGAAATTCAGCCAATACCTTGAAACTCTACAAATTAACGATGGCGTGGACGTGAGAGGGCCCACAGGGTCCTTGCGCTATCTAGGCAATGGTGAGCTGTAAAATATACAATTGTTGATGGAATTCTCATTTATGTGCCATTTGTTCTGCAGGCCAGTTCGAAGTTCAGGCCAATAAGAAGCAACCACCAACAGAGTACAGAATGAGAAGAGTGGGCATGATTGCTGGGGGAACAGGTAATTGTTGGCAGATGGTTGATGTGCAATTATGTGCAACAATTATCGAAGAATTTTTCTGTCATTTTCAGGTGGATGATGGTGGGAAATTGTCTCGTTTCTGGGAGATAATAGTTGTAAAACAATTGCAATTTATTGAGCTTTCTACGATTAGCAGCTTTATAAAACCTGGCAATGTACAGACAAAAATTGCAATTACTCCGAATTATATTGCCTGGGAGCAAATTTGATTACAGCATTTCATAACAAAGACTAAATTGTAATGTTTTCTGTCCAAATCATTCCACATTGAATTTTCAGACATTTCTTGGCAGTAAGTGCCTGTTAAAAATGCTCTTTTTTCAAAAAAATAATATTTGCTGTTCTTCTAAACATGCCATGTTGTTGCCCTGCTTCAGTTTAGACACCTGTAGAAAGTGGCCTTCTAATATTTTTATGCTTAGGTGCTCATTTTTATGAGAATTTCGATGTGTTACATTTTTTTCTTTTAAGGCATTTTCATTTCTTTAATACATTTCCATTTATTTTTTATAAAAAGGGTCAAAATTCTTTTAACCTGATTTCTGATTGGTTTTTTCAGTTTCTTTTTATAGGAAACCTTGTTGCCCATATTGCCGCGATTTATTCTCTTTTTTTCGAATAGCAGTTTTGTTTAAAAAAATATGGATATATACTCCGTATATATGGAAAAATATGGACGTATATTTTTGTCAAACTTACAAATTGACGAATTATTGCAGTTTCAGTTGTTCAATTTCATTAGCAGTCTTTGGGATGACGGGATTCCCATAAACCGATATTTCAATTCATGAAAATTAAAACACATACAAGTTAATACAATATAATGTAAAATCAATTAATCTTACAAACTATTCACCAGTCATCTAAAATGTTTACAAATTTACCCAAAATTTTTATTGGAAGAGAAGCAACCCTGTATTGCATCCCCATGAGAAACTAATAATTGATCTAACTTATGAACTTAGGTATCACACCAATGTATCAGCTGTTACAGCACGTGATGAAATGTCCGAAGGATGAGACGGTATTTTCCCTGGTTTATGCCAATAGGTTGGAAGATGACATTTTGCTTCGTACCGAGTTGGAGGATATGGCCGCAAAGAACCCAAACCGGTTCAAACTGTGGTACACTTTGAGTAAACCCCCAAATGCAGGTAAAAAAATTAGCATTGTGAAAATATCACGCTATCAGGCCAAGTCGTATGTTAAAAATAAGCATTTTTAGGATGGCAACACGGCAATGGACGTGTAAACACCGAAATGATCAAAGCACACATACCGGATCCAACCGATGATATTATCGTTCTGTTATGTGGACCTGATTCAATGGTTAATGCAACATGCCTACCGATTTTGAAGACCCTTGGCTTCAAAAACCATTTCGTTTACTGAAATATCAGCGTTGTGTTGTGCTGGACTGAGTTTAATTAAATTTGGAAGTAAAAATGCACGTCGATAGTTACTTCTAACATGTTTCACTTTATCACCACAGACGTTTTGTTAAGATAGTTACTTTATTCTGAAAGTTTAATAAACAATATTTGAAAGTGATAAAAATTTATGATTTGGGAAATTTGGATTTATGCACATCCACACAGGGGGTACATTCGTCGAATTGGATTTTTATGCATTTTGTCCTAAATTGATTTAATATTCAAGACCCTAATTTCAATCAATCATGCAATGAAAAACTACTTTTCAAGAACTATAAAATGTACAAAATTATGATATTCACCTGGATGCACAGTAAATATACAATGTCACTGTGCTGCTGTATACTGATAGCATTTGGGATTTAGGGGTTTAATCAAGAGGTCGGGGGGCTTCCAAATTATCTTCTAAATTGGGATGACGGACGTGACAGAGACGTCCATCTCTGTCTACGTGTTCAAGACGGTGCCCTTATCATTTACCTGTTTTGAACTTCCCCCCTCCCTTTGGCCCAGACCACGTGCACCCGGAACACGTGGTGCAATAGGTCAGCTGACAGGTCGTCAGCTGACCCCATTAGTTTGTTAACCCCGACGCCATCTTGGTTTGTCACTTGCTGTAATGACATCGACATGTAAAGATGTGCGCCGGGGACCTCATAAATAAAGTTAAGTTTAAATGGCCAGCCACGGCTCATTTGTTACATTGTTAACATATACTGTACATGCATGTACAGTATATTAGTTGAAAAATATGTACAGTAGTACGTGTGTGTGTTTGCTAACCATAGGCATGCAGTCAAATGCTAGCTGTTGGTCATGGATGTCGGGGAGGGGTTGGGAATTCACAAATGACGTGTTAATGACTATTGGCTTTGAGGTCTAATTCCATCATTTTGATGGATCCAGTGTCACAAAAACTTGGTCTAGGGCGTTTTTTTTGTTATCGTTTGCTTCAATAATAATATTTTCAGGCAAACATTTATCATTTCTGATCATTGTTTTGAAAAAAGGTCAAAAATTGATGATAACATCATTATGGGAATTGGTGGTTAGAGGTCCTAGATTTACCTAAATATATAACAAAATATTTGTAAAAACCAGTTTATTTTATGCATTGTTTAATTTGTTTTGCAAATATTTTTCAAAAACTCTTTCAGTTTATGCATTGTTTTGCAAACATTTTTCAAAAATATTGTTTTTTTTTCGCAAAAATGTGTTGCCCTCATATATGAAATCTGGCCCATTTGACTACTCTTAGGGAGGCTTCTTATCCGCCTTGAATTACCAGTAAAAAGGAAATTTGAAGTAAAATTGGACGTTTTTTTTGTTGGGGGAGTGCTGCGCATTGTCTACTTAATATGCATGTCTGTCATTTAAAAAAACATTTACATTATGTAAATTCAAATAGGCAATGTTTACAGCCTTTCATAATTGGTTTACGACAAATTATTTTGAATTTCCAAAGGTCAGAGAAATATGCTTCAAAATTCGGAAAAGTGAGGCAAGTTTATCATTTATTAAATGATATTCAATGATTCGAGAAAGAAATAGTATTTAGAAAAGTTTTCGTTTTTATAAAGAACGAAACGTGAAAGTCAAACAAGAGAAAAGGTAGGGGTTTGATCATTGGTTACATGTGGTTACAAGGGGGAGGGGGGATGTACTTGGTGTTTACTGGAATCAGGAAACATTCTGTGTGAGATTATTAGACAAAGTAGGCACATTATCAGCAAAATTTTGTATCAACTAACTCGTAATTAATTTCTTTAAAATTATCAGGTTCCATCAAATGCAGATGCAAATATGGCTGTAGTGATTACTGATGTCAATGAATGACTGCATCCCACATGGCAAAATTATGAATAAAGTTGTTAAACATGCACCTGCCAATTTTTTAGTGGCAAAGGGGGGGTTAACTTTAAAATGGTGAGGTAATTTTTAGGGGTAGGGGTAGGGCTGTTGGTTACACTGTGTTACAAGGAGGGGTGAGGGGGGTAAAAAATTAGAAAATGTGGTGACATAATTTATGTACGCTCCCCAAATGCTAACATGGGGGTGTCCAAACATCGCAAGAAAGTGACGACATGATGTTTTTAACGTTCACTTATTTGAGAAGTGCCATTGGAATGACTATTATATTTTTCGATTCAATCGACTAACGCGATTCATTTTTTTATTATTATTTGGGGGCATTTGATGAGGCAAAAAAATGCGGAAACGCTTTGGCCCTGGCTCGGATAAGCCTCCGTCAATTCAAAACAACACAATCGCTATGGGCCTCTGTAACTTGACCGCAGCGCCCCTATGGCTAGCAGCTGTAGGTGGTATTCAAAGTTTGATGTTTCTGAGTTCGGTAATCTGTGTTAATTCTGCGAATGTTACGCGAAAATCCGCATTTTATTCCAGTCGCGTGCTGATGTATATTACAGTCATCTAGCCGTCCGGATAATCTGCATTCCATGGCTAGGTAAGTGCAAATCACGCTTTACTAATTCAAACTTACATGTATGAGAATTTATACATGTATGGTGGGCGTTAGGCCTATACTGTATGTGGAGAGTAGAGGCGCGGGGTTGTTGTTTCCAAAGGTTGCCCTTCGTTATTTTAATGAAAACGTTGTTTTTTTACCTGAAATGTGACTAAAAGG
>JAQFYZ010003751.1:0-12675 GCA_034695085.1 Cylindroiulus punctatus | reverse complement strand
AGAAATTTAACGTTTTTATTTATGTGTTAACGCGATATTACCGAACAAATATTTTGAATGGAGTGCAGGGGTGTCCCTAAAGTCACACAGTTTTTTCAAACGGCCTAGAATGGCCCTTAAGCTGCTCAAACTTTCAACCGCTTAGGGTCCCCCTACACTAAGTCTTCATAATTCAAATCATGTTAACTCTCGTTAAATTTGCTTCACTACAGGTGCCTTCTCATTCGCTGAATCTTGACTCAAGACGAGTTAAAGCCAGTTTAGTGAAGATTTAAGGGGTGTCGCAGGATTTAACAAAACTTAACATGATTTCAATTATGAAGACTTAGTGCGTGGGGACAGTAGTATAATACCCCTAGATAGCATATAGTACGCTTAACAAAATATAAAAAATGAACCGCCAATTTCAAATATTCAAATATTCAAAATGGCGGTAGATGACGACACTTCCGCCAAAATGGCGGCACTTCCGGAGATGATGACACTTCCGCCAAAACAGCGGCACTTCCGGGAACGACACTTCCGCCAAACTGGCAGCACTTCCGGTTAGACATTTTCCAAAATGGCCGATGCGACACTAGCGCCACCTAGTGGCCACTAAGCGTACTATACGCTATCTAGGGGTATTATACTACTGGGGACCCTAAGTGCATTTTCCTACCGCATTTGCTGTGGAAAAAGGACGGATGAATTTGGTAATAAACAGCTTATTAAACGTCGATAACTAGTTGTCATTAATCAGGAACAATTTATACAGTCGAACCTGCGTAATTGGAAACCTCGATAATTGGTAAAAATCACATTAGATCCCATTTATCCAGGTTCGACTGTATTACTAATTATGGATTCATGATGAATACAACATAATTAATAATGTTGTATTCGTCATGAATGTCATAACTGGCTAATGACTTCTGAAAAAAATCATAATTTTTTTGTAATGGTCATTTAAAAAAAGGCAAAGTTATATGGAATTAATTATAAACCTGTAAGGTTAACCAGAAAGGGCTGAACAATATTAATTTTTTTTTCATGTTACAAAAGGGAAATAAACAATTAGGGAAAGAAATTCCCAAATGAAAGTAGTTTTAGCTCATTGTGCTGGAGTGAACACATTAAATTTAATGTCGAGCATATTAACTCGAAAAAAAATAAGTTATTAACTAAAATGTGAATTTTATTTGTTTTTATTACTAGTCATATCTAACATTCCTTTCATTGAAAAATATATAACAGTTGTTTTGATTTCAACCTTTTTACTTTTTACCATGTTTTTCAAGTGATATTCAAGATCATAAATTTTAGGGATTCACTAAAATACTTGTAGCTCAAAGTTGAAGTTCAACAACGTCCTTTTTCCACCTATTTTTCTCTGTCTCTTAAGTCATCGATTTCCACACTGACTTTTTCCACATTTTTCTGATCTTTGTGATCTGATCTTTCTGAGCTTTTTCTCATCTACTTTCTCTTAAAAGGCTTCCTCTATTTTTCTAATGGCGTGTTTTATATCTGCTGATGCCGCTTTTTCTCTATTATGTCTCTCTACTAATTACTATCTTCGAGTTTTTCACATAAAACTGTTCCACTGATGAATCTTTTTTATCTCTGCTCTACTCTTACGCTGCCATTTTGCCTCTGCCAATTTTAAACAACTTTGCCATGGCTATTTTCGTGCACGTCAGCACTTTTTACTCATTGATATCGGGCTGGAAATGCAACTGCTTCCTCCTTTCTCTGACCTCTGACCCCTGACCCCCCTTCTCGTTTCAATGGTATGTCTTAGGGTGAACACTTGAACATTGGTATCTTCAAACTTTACGAAATCTATGAAGTGTCAAATTTATTAACTGATATAAGTATTGCTACATCTATCTTTTTACCAATACGAAAATTATATAAATTTAATTTTTTTAAATATTAATTTAAAATTCAAAATTGATTTAATTATTTAAAATTCTTGAAACATTCATGTCACCCCGAAGGTAGGCAATCAGTGCGAGCTCATCTGTTGTGTAAGGTTGCTTACTTACATTTTTGCAATACATCATATACAGCCAATGTTTAAGGCATAATGTAAAGTAACTCTCTGATATCAGCACTAATATTCACGAACACAACCTTAAAATGTGTTTTAATGTGTTTTAGTTAACAATGCTGCAATTTTGAGCGCAAATACTAGCGGCCACCAAACCCAGCCAACCTTGCTCTTACAAAATGATCTACAATTTTCGACTACAAATCACAAGTTCAAGTTTTCATCCATTATCTGTCTTTTCCTAACCGTTTAAAAGCGAGGTATTTCTTGACTTTTTACATACGCATAATTTTTACGTATATTTACGCATTTACGTATTTTTAACTCGCGTTAAATTTCATTCGACATTTTTGAAAGTCGTTTCCAAGCATAAATCCCACACTATGGAAAAATTGCACTTAGAAAAAATTCCACTTAGAAAAAATTCAGAAATAAACCTTCCATAATAATACGATGAGTACATGCCGTATCATCGCGCATCAAGCGTTACTAAATTACGAAGAAAATTCGCAAGAAATACCTCGCCGTGTTTCTGGGCCTCAACTGCTTTCTCATATTTACTCCTTCCAAAGTTATAAAAATCATCAACTTATGACTATTTTGCTCTAATCCTCAATTTTCATTATTTGGGTGTTATCCAGTACCACCCCGATGGTTGGTTTCTCCTCGTGACTCCCACGTGTTGCTGGGAAGCTCCATCACCATTAACTGCAAAGCTGATGGATTCCCAAAGCCCATAATCACCTGGATGAAGGCCCTTGGTAAGATACCTCAAATTTTGGGAATTTTATGAATTTGATTTGCTTTTTTCCATCACCGGCCAACTTCCATGTTGGGCTTGCAGGCAACACTCCCAGTGAATATCGAGAGGTGTCCATGGCCAGCGGTCACCTACGGCACCACTCCAATGGGTCTTTGCAGATAGTGGACACTCGCCAGTCAGACGGTGGCTACTATTTGTGCAAGGCCAACAACAGCATTGGGGCCGGACTCAGTCAGGTGGTCCACCTTTACGTTCATGGTAAATAATCGGACAATTACGGGTGTTTCGTGTTAAGGGGATTGACGGTCTATTCTGACCGTTGGAAAAGTGAAGTTTTGCACCGTCATCCACAGTGGTGGTGGTGGTTTGCGGTTTAAGGGTGCAGCGCTTCAAAGGCAAAGTGTCAGCTTATTGCCAATGCGCTACTGCGATATGGTACGAATTGCTTAATCGGCACTTAATGCTTAACATTTGCTCCATTCCTTTCGAGACGCATCCGGTTTGAAATTTCAATTTGACACACTTATCACGACAGCCTTCACTTGAAGCAGCAAACCACCAAGATAACTATTAGTAGGAGAGGGGGCAATGAAGATGTCACTGGTGCAGTGCAGTGAGGAGGCGAGGGGTAGGGGTAGAGTACACTGCATGTGTACACTTACCCAGTTTCTGTAACCCCCCCTCCTTCCCCTAATGGGGGCATCCGTCATAAAGGATTTGGTGCATCCAATCCAATCCAATCCGAAATGGGCAATGCAGGCGCCAGCTGGTGGCGGGCATGGTCACTGAAGGTGTCATGGCGTCTGCATTGTCCATTTCGGGAAAGAGCATGGCGAAAATAATGCGCGCAATTTGAAAAGAAAGCCGGTTGTGGTATTGGAATGAAAATAACTAAATGTGAATCAGGAAGAGCCATTTAAGAAATTTGTACCTTATTTTTTCAATGCAGTATTGCAGTGGTTTGCATGTTGGGATAGGCTGACACATGCGAAATGTCTCATTCATTTCTGCAACAGTCATCATAGGCCAGCAATCCCTTTATGTGACTTGCATTGAGCAAGTATTAGGCAATATTAAGCACTGCATATTTGATTGTCAGTAGACTTGGTTCACAGATAATCATGTCGCATAGCTATTTTTTGCAGTTTTTTGCATGTTTTCAATTGCACCCAAACATACGGCCAGTAGACTGCGAAAAGACAAAAATGTTGCGTATGCTTCATATATTCATTTTGTAGAGTGATCCAAAGATCAGCAATCACATAATGAGTAAGAGATCAGGAATTGCATCAAAACTGATGCAAGGACATTTCATGCACACATGGATTTCGAATATTTCAGCATGTCCTAAACACGATTTCACGGACCTTATTGCGCTTATTTTTTGTTTTTCTCTAATTTCACGCTTGTAACTACAGTTCCGGCCCATTTTCAAACAAAATATAGAAACATAACGGCCAAGGTGGGTGAGAGCGCCCATTTGGTGTGTGAGGCAATGGGCGACAAGCAACTGACCATCACGTGGTACCTCAACAGGCAGCAGCTACATCTGGAAGTGAATTCTAGGTAAATGGCAGCCATCTTGGCTTCACTGGTAAAACTAGCAAATACCTTGAAAAAGACTTAATTTTTCACGGTTAATAACTGACGAAGCAATTTTCACACACAGATACCAGGTGAAAGAGGATCAATGGGAGAAAGGCCTCACGTCCAGACTGGTGGTCATCAGCACCGAAAAACAAGATGGAGGCAGTTACTCGTGCGTGGTGCAGAACGAGTTTGGAGAGGATAAAACCATTATCCAACTGACTGTGCTGGGTGAGCAGTGGCTTGACAATTTGACCGTTCCTATCGTTGGTTGGCATTGTTTATGGTTAGAACTAGGCTATAGTCTCCTCAAAGAGACAAAAAAATTCTGACAGCCAGGCAGAGGGATTCCGCTTATCGATAAGTTCGTCCAGGCTATTACGAACCTATAATAGTTGGTAAAAGGAAAATGGCTGCCATAGCCATACTTGCCACATTAAACAAAGAATATATGAGAGCTCTGATCCGTGAATGCATGGGAGTCAATAAGCCGTATGTGCGACCCTGGTCCCCTCATTGATAGAAGTCCTACGGGCTCAAGAACGGGCCAATAAACCACATGTGCGACCCTGGGCTGACCATTGTAGGGCCGACCTCTGATTTGCTAAATCGCTTTTCGACAGAGGGCACCAATTAATGCTCCCCCCTCTTAAAGTTGGATGAACGATTCCCAAACAGGAAATGGCATCTTATTGGTTAAACTGACGACATTTTTTTATCTTTGAGGCGACCATGGTATCTGATCGCCTACAAACCTTTAACTTTTGTTCTTGATTAATGAAAACATTCTTGGTTAGTGGTTCTGCAAGGGTACCTCATTCTTGTCACCACAGCTTCAGGACACATAGCGTGTTATTTCAATTGAAGAAAAAATCCAATAAAACTAAAAAATTATTATTCCAGAATATCCGTCTGCACCCATTAATGTCATGGTCACTGACAGGAGCAGCCGATCTGTCCAGCTGAGATGGTCAGAACCGAACAACGGTAACAGTCCAATCACCCGTTACACCATTCAGTACAAACCGGCAACAGGTATGGCCCTGGCACTATTCTTGAGCTCATAGCTTTCGTCTGCTTGCTCGGCAGCCATTTTGTTTCCAAATGACAACAAAAGACTTTCTACTATTTGTTTGACAGGTAATTGGCACAGTGATGCGAGAAACGCCACCGTGCTGACCCCGGAAAACAGCTACACCATCACCGGTCTATATCCAGCCGTTCAATATCACTTCCGGTTATTCGCAGTCAACGAAGTGGGCGTAGGACCACCCAGTGACGTCATTGATGCGGAGACAGCGATGGAAGGTGACTTTCCAAAATTTTAAAGTTTTTCAAAGAAATCCCAAACAGTGTCCATGACATGGCATTCAGGACAGCAGACACACCTTAAAACCCAATGAGTGACCGGAAGTCAAGAAGTTTATTATCTGTTAATACTAGTGTTTTCTGTTCGCAAGCACCCGGTGGGCCACCAGAGGACATCCAGGTGAATGCAGTGGACCCGATGACCCTGAAGGTGACTTGGAAGCCCCCGAAGCATCACTATTGGCATGGCGAGATCTCCGGTTACAATGTCGGCTACCGGCTACACGAGTCCGCAGATGCGTACTCCTTCAAGACGGTCAATGCCATGGCAGAAGCAGATTCTGTTGAGGACCTGAACGTGGAGCTGCAGAACCTCAAGAAATTCACCAAATACTCAGTTACGGTGCAGGCCTTCAACCGGCACGGCACGGGTCCAAAATCAGAAGACGTGGTAGCGCAAACCATGGAAGACGGTTAGTGAAAGATGTTTGAACTGATGGTTGTAAGGAGGTTGTAAGGATAGGAATTTCAACCACACTTCATTTTAGTCCCTAGCAAGCCTCCCGAGAACCTGCGTTGCTCCTCACTATCGTCCCAAAGCCTTTTGGTCACATGGACGCCCCCACCGAAGCCGGGCATCAACGGCCATTTGATGGGATTCAAGATACTTTACGCCCCAGCTGCTTATTGGTATGGTAAGTAAGAGACCATCCACAAAAGCCTTTTAATTAATTATATTCACATGCGAATTTTGGTACCTCTTCTGGAAGATGAGACACCGGGATTAGGTATCACAAGGTATCACCGGGCATTACCATGCATTGCAGTGAAGCATCTTCTTGGAGAAGTACAAAATTTCAGATGCAAATTAATCATTAACCATGCATCGTTTTGGACTTGAGATTGCAGATCAACGTTGTTGCATTAACCTGCACAAGGCTTGAATTTTGACCGAATGGCTATTTCAATTAGGGCCAAAATGCGAATATTATTTGAATGAATTTTTTGTTAGAGGGGATGGACACAGAGGTGATGACCACGTCGGCCTGGAAGACCATAATCCATGGACTGGAAAAATACGAAAATTACAGTATACAAGCTCTGGCTTTCACTCATGTGGGCGACGGTGTCAGAAGTCGATCCATATTTTGTCAAACTCAGGAAGATGGTAAGAAATGGGATTTAAATCAGTAAGCAATTTTACGGTAATTTCTGTAGATCACCGTAACTCCATCCACCACAGAATAAAATCACACTGCTGTGTCCCATGTAAAAAAGTCATGCTGAATCCTGCAGCAAAAAAAATTGCCCTAAATAATTCTGCAGAAAATTTTTCACATGAGAATACACAAGTCGACTTACGGCAGCAATTTTGTTTTACGTGCAGTGCCCGATGCCCCATCGGAAATCAAGGCCCTCACGGTCTCAATGGACTCCATCCACGTGGTCTGGAGGGTTCCCCAACGAACCAATGGCATCATCACCAAGTATACTTTATATTCGAGGAACGCAGACAGTGACCAGGATGTGAGTAAGGAATACGTATGACAAAAAACTGATGTTCCGGTCAGTATTTGCCAATTATCTAAGTTTTACAAATCTGCTCAGGATATGACCAAGCACATCATATCGTCCACTGCCCACGAAGTGAGTAATTTGAGAGAAGGGCGTAGGTACGAATTTTGGGTAACGGCTTCTACGAGCATCGGGGAAGGACAGAGCACAAAAGTTGTATCGCAAACTCCGGGACCAAATGGTAAGGGTTTTGTAGAAACAATCAGTCTGTTGGTCTGTTAGGAGTCAAGTTTTCTAGCCAAAATCTGTCCCTTGACATGGAAACCTCAACTCCTCACAGCTATTCAACAGATTCACCAACTCCTCACATTCATCAACTCCTCACATCAAATCCTCATATTCATCAACTCCTCACGCTCCTCATTTTTAAGCAATTGAGCAAGCTGATCTTGTCTTACACTAATTAGCTTACAGTTTTCAGCATTAAGTTTTGAAGTTTTAATTTTTAGTTCCAGCACGTATTATCGGATTCGATGACCACGTAATCACTAAGTGGCGTGCCAACCTAACTCTTCCATGCAGGGCAGTTGGGATTCCAAACCCAGATAGGGAATGGAAATTTGAGTGAGTAATATCTACACCAATGCGGATTCATCTTTTAAAAAGATTTATTTATATTAAGGCCAAGAATAGAAAACTATTTTTATATCAAAATGCGGTATACGATGGACATTCAAAAAATCAGAAAATATGTTCGGCTAATTTTTCGTCGATTTCTTCCACCCCAGGGACCAAACAATTCTGAGGGGCGATCGCATATTTTCGGAAACAGAGGGCGCTCTTCGGATACTGGGCATACAGAGTACGGACGCCGGCAACTATACGTGCCGCGTTCGCAACCTTCACGGAACGGACAAAATCTCTTACCACCTCACAGTGCAAGGTTGACCAGACCATGAACCCTTCTAATAAAACCCCTTTCCAGTACAACCCATGTTTCAAAACAGTGATTGAATATCAGACTTCATTACACTCAGTTTTAACTTTACGTTGTCTGCCCGCAGCGCCACCCGAGCCGCCGTCGCTCATCGTTGGCTCTGCCACTGTCACGTCCATCCACCTGCAGTGGAGACCTGGGTCAGACGGTGGAGGACCCATTGAAGGTAAGACCCATGCCTCTGACCCATGACCCATTAAGGGAACAACTTAAGAAAGTTGGGTTTAAAAGGAAATATTTACTGCATCCGCAGAATACATTCTTCACTACAAGAGAGATTTTGGTGAATGGGAGTCAGTTTCGTTCAGCTCTAAGTTGAGGTCGTCCAAATTGGATGATCTCTGGTGTGGAACCCGCTATCAACTGTACATGACAGCGAGGAACCGCAATGGGGTTGGAGAATCCAGCCAAATCAAAACCGTCCGCACGCAAGGTTCAGGTCAGTCGCGGTCGATGGTGAAAATATTGAAGTTGCGTGAATTTCAAAAATAAGTAGCATTGGTCAATTTAGCCATAGTATGACCACAGAAATGCATTTCGATCATTTTCCGCCCTTAAATGTATGCATTTTCTCAACTTTAGATGCTTAAAGTTGCAGAAAAGCCGGCTGCTCGAAACGGTCGACCGCCATGACAGATTTAGCATGACGTCACTTGCCCACCGATGACGTCATGACCCAATGCAATGCACTTAATCTTAGGTCCCCGTAAAGCCAATGACGATTTTGGTTATGGCATTGCAATGGAGCCTGACGTCATCTGTAGGCAAGTGACGTCAGACTAAATCTGTCATGGCGGTCGACCGTTTCGAGCAGCCGCCATAGTTCACGCTTTTCAACATTTATTTTTGATCCGAAAACACTCGTCAATGCAAAAAAGTACTGGATGTATAAATGTAGGTGATAAAGGTGTAAGTGCCTCTCAATCGTGTCTTATTTTCTTTTTCAGCACCTGAACCACCGCTTAAAGAAAAGTTAATACGAGAAAATAGTACTTTTATAATGCTCAATTTGGCCTCCTGGGAAGACGGCGGTTGCCGGATTTTATATTTTGTCATTGAATACAAGCCCAGGTCGCAGGACGAGTGGATGCTCGTTTCCAATAACGTTATCATGCAAAAGGAACTCTTCCCAGTCCTGGACTTGAGGCCGGACGTCTGGTACAACCTCCGGATGACCGCGCACAACAGCGCCGGGTCATCCATAGCGGAATACGAGTTCATGACCCGCACACACCTTGGAAGTAAATACCAAAATTTCATCGATGTGATCCTTTCCTCTATAATCTCGAATCTCAGTGGATGTTTGACTGCAATTCAGTAAAAATCTACCTCATTTTAATGGAAATCTGACAATTCTATTGAAAACCTGACATTTACTCTAGTTGACAGAAATTAGTTGAAATAGAACAGAAACTAGGTTGCAATGAATAAAGGACTAACAACATGACAGCAACCACACATGAACAATGTGAGGTGATGTTATTTCAAACAAAGTTGCTATGGAAAGCTCCCTAAAGTTCACTAACCCAATTAACATTGTGCACCATGCTAACTATATTTTAAAGGCCCAAATATTTACTAAATTATATACTACAAATTATATCAATAAATGTAGTCAAATGTAATCGAATATATTTAATCAAAATAGAAGATGTCTTTTTTTTCGTTATTTTATAATTGCAATATCAAATTATATCATGAATAAATTCATTTATGATAGCGATTCATTTTTTTTATTTTTTATTGTGGATTTTATGATTTTATATTGCGATATCGTTTTATATTGTTTATTTTTTGATGTTTTGCTGTGAAAATTACTCCAGGAATGGGAAAATTAGCTTATGATCATATTTCAAAGGATGTTTTCATATATGGATTTGTATGGCCATATACGAGCATCTACGAGACTAGTACAGGTATAGTAAAAGTAGCAATATGAAATTATCTTAAAAGATAGTATATGGCAATATCAATATGAAATGAGATATAGGACCATTTAGATCCACTTGTGGCCATTTATAGTCTAATTGTGCATGTAGTGTATCGTATCATGTCCGCACGCATATATGGCCCATATTGACTATCCACCCGGGGACCTTTTCTCATTTCAGCGAGGTTACCAGACGTTGTGTATACAGCAACAAACGACAAGGACGACTATTTGGACCTCAAAATTCTGTTCCCAATTCTTGCTTTTTTGATCGTTGTCATCACCGCTATTGTGGCCGTATACTGTTTTCGGAGTCAGCGGGAAAGTCCAACCAGACACGCCGGTAAAGCTCGACTCAAGTCAAACTAAAGCCAAACTCACTTCAGAATCAGCCTAGCTGTTGGTCAGTTTAAAAAAAATGTGGATGTTCCTTATTTGCAGGAACCTCGCGGGATGCGGCCAAGCACTACGAGGCCCGCTACATGTCCAGCCCGATGAAGAAGCCTCCCAACATGGCCACCGACTTTGACAAGGGTAGTTTCGCCTGTCTTCTTGCCCATCACGATGCTCCCAACCCTTCCAAAACCCCCAGACAAGGTGGTCAAGGTAAAACCCACACTAAGGGATGAAGAGTTTCCGGAAGGACCCTAGAGTAGAGTAGAGCCCGATATCCACCGGTGGACCGCACGAGCGGCTTGCATCCAGGGTGGAACAATGATGTTCAGAATTGTGCCCTGATCAAATCAGATGTGTCCTTACCATTTTTCCACCTGGGATGGCTGGCCACCTGCACATTAAAGCATGCATTTGTTGACCTTACCGGAAGTGCTAAAACTGATCGACTGTTTCAGGGGGCCCAGCAGTTGGAGGTGGAGACGAGCTACAGCCTTATGCAACTTACCGACTTCCGCCGGATGGAAAGACGGAGAATTTTACGGCGGAAGATTGGAAGAAATACGAAGTTTACGCCGATGGTCAAGGGAGCGAGAATCCAGATTCTAGTAGGGCAGTAAGTGTATTTCTGCTACCCGGTACTTTAAGCTTATTTGCAGAACTGGGAGACATGACCATTAAATACCAAATATTTGGTGCATGTACAGGGTGCACATGAAAAAATTTGCATTTGCATATGCTTGCGGGAGCTATCGCTCAAGGGTCTCTGATGGGACACACATCTAGTATTAGTTTGCACACCTTCAAACGTTGAGATTTCCCTTCAAACTCAGGCATCATCTTCAATTCCATTCAATTTAATACATCCACAGTCACACCTGAGATGCCACCTGGTACCGTGTACCGAGGCACACAAATATTTTCATAAATTCACTAATAACAGGCTTCTGTGACAAACCTAATGAAGTCGATGTGAAGCTTATGCTCTTTACAAATATAATCGAATGTTATTAAAGCAATAATATTCAAAAAAATAATTTAAGGTATTTTTGAGGCACCCTGTAAGTAATTGTTCATCCTGTGGTTGGGCAATCACTGCTAGCACCGATGCATTGCTGGTTTTTGTCAAGCCCTCTTTCAGGGGCAGTTTTTTTTTTTTTTTTTTAAACATAACTTGACATTTTCTCGTTTTTTTTCATGTTTAGGTGGGCTCTGGGTCTGGATCTGGCAACATTTATCCTATGCTGAAAAAAGAAGAGGGCCAAGGCCCCGATTCTTCCCTCTCCGACGACCAGGGTAACGCTCATTGGCAGCAGCTTGTTGATCTTCATCTTACACAGATCCATCATGTCTTAGGTTACTTTTCATTGGGTATTTGAATGATGTGGATTCCTCCAACACCCCCAAATTCCACACTTTTATCACTCCCCATGCAGAATCGATCCGAACCTTTATTTCTTGCACTGTTCGCGTGGTTAGGGGCAGAGGCACCTCCTTAGCTCAATACCAATCCCCACCCCTTAGCAGCATCTGGGGTCAGAGGACAGGGTCACAGGGTCAGCGACAGTTTTACCTTCGAGGCAGATTTTTTTGCAGTTATAAAATTTAAGTTGGGTTGTTATTATTTGATCTCTGGCTTGTTGCATAGCGACATTTGAAGTACAGTGAAGCCTCGATTATCCGGACTGACTGGAATGGTCCGGATAATCCAAAATTCGGATAATCGAATGCATGGATGATTGACGTCCGGATAATCAAATGTTTGGATGACTGAGGTCCGGATAATCCAAAATTCGGATAATCGAATGCTTGGATGATGAGTTCCGGATAATCCAAAATTCGGATTATCGAATGTTTGAGGTCCGGATAATCGAATGTTTGGATGATTGAGGTCCGGATAATCCAAAATTCGGATAATCGAATGCTTGGATGATGAGTTCCGGATAATCCAAAATTCGGATAATCGAATGTTTGGATGATTGAGGTCCGGATAATCCAAAATTCGGATAATCGAATGCTTGGATGATGAGTTCCGGATAATCCAAAATTCGGATAATCGAATGTTTGGATGATTGAGGTCCGGATAATCCAAAATTCGGATAATCGAATGCTTGGATGATGAGTTCCGGATAATCCAAAATTCGGAT
>JAQFYZ010003750.1:0-12676 GCA_034695085.1 Cylindroiulus punctatus | reverse complement strand
GACATTCGACTAATTTTTAACTATTCGATTCGACATTCGATTCGACAGCAAAAGTACTATTCGCGGCATCTCTACTCGTATTTCGAATTTTAATATAAAAACTATACTAGAAACAGCTGAAAGTAGATACTGTACATGTTGCCAGAATGCATTGCATTCTTTCCTTCATTCATTCATTCATTCATTAATGGATGATTCAATTACATCCTACATGTACATGTAAGTTTCAACAATTTGTTACAGTAGTTCACACACCTGTCTTTTGACTCGAAGTAAGGGGATGATTAGATGTACATGTACATGTACATGTATCTGGTTTTGGCAAACCCAGCTAGGCCACACTACCCACCAATAGTGTGCCCACCTTGACTTGACGATCTGATTTGAGATTCAGCATGGGTTATCAGGGCTTTGGTTCAAGGCACCCTGGCCAAGAAATTTACTTGCTGAAAAGTCTAACTTACCATGTAAACTGTTTCAACAGGCCATACATGAGATGAACACGTGATGCCCTGCTTCCTGTATTTCTAGTAAATTTAAACCAGAGTCACCATTACCTGCACATTTGAAAATTTGTAGAGATTTTCCTCTACACAATCAAGTGTAGAATCGATTCCTCAATTTTGTTTAAATATATATATGATGGGTTCTATAATCCTTTCCCAAAAACAAATGCCAAAACACGTTCGATTTCACAACTTTGCTTAGTTTAAAGAAATACTTTATCTTAAAATTCTCGCAATTTATCCTGCATTACGTGAACCTTGCCCAATTTTTTTGGAGAATGCTCAATAACAAACAATAATAATCGGATACATGCCAATTTGATTAAATTCTGATTTGTGCTAACAATAGTGTTTAACTATGAAATATTTTTCAACAGTGGAATATTAGTTCAATCACTAAGTTTAAATTCATGAATCGCTACAGTACATGTACATGTAGTTGCTCACTGCACTATAATATCACTTATTCAGAAATCATTGTTAATGGTGCTGGGCTAGAGATGGCGCAACTAAAAAGCTTGTAACAATGAACTGAAAATTAAACATCAAAAGCTAATCAAGGTTTACTTAATTAAGGGGGTCCAGGACAGCCCATTCTTATTTCTTCCCTGATTTCTTGGGATCTAATCAAGCTATCATGCAAATAAATGTTTTGTTTGAAAGCTTACCTGGCAAACGTTTTATCATGGAGTTCAAGCATCAAAAATGAGTGTTTATATAAAAAAATTTCAAAAATAACGAAATTAAAAATCGAGAATTTTTTTCCGTTATTTTTGCAATTTTTTATATAAACACTGTCAAGGGTGAGGCCATGATACTTGAACACCATAAGGAAAAAACAGCTTACAAGGTATATCAACCAATTTGCAGAATAGGCACTACATTTGGATGCAAAATAACAGAAATCTCTTCATCCAAACACTTATTTTCGCCCGCATACTTCAGAATTATGTTCATTTGCATACATATTATGATGTAGTCTCCAACTGCCCTGACAACTGTTGAGAACTTTCTTCCAAATTTTCAACATTCAACAACAGATACTTCAGTAAAAATTAATATTATATTATGTCATGTTTTAAACCAATCAAGAACAACTTATTTAATTATTGATGACAATACAGAAGGTGCACCCACAACCATGTGAAAGAAGTGAACAAAAGTGCTAACTGACCATAAAATATACATGATTGGCGCTATTTAACTTTAAGGTCAACTGGAATAGATCTAGGTAATACCAGGATAAAAATTAAGAACAGTGCTTCTGATCGATGTATGTCATATCAGAACCATTACATACTTCATCAAGTTTAGCTTTGATCTCCTCAGTCAATTTCCTTTGCTTTGTGTAACATTCCACAAGGGCTGAAATGAGGAAATCAATCATATGGCTAGTAAGATGCTAACGATATTCCTTGTACACATTCATATGCATGTAGATTCTATTTCAAATGGAAAATTTTAAATTTTGATCAGTTTTAAATAGTGATCTGTTAAATACTGATCTGTCTGACTTTGAGGCGAGAACTGTTGTTGTCCATTTGTGTAACGAATTTAGATTACATTATTCAAATGGATTGATGAAATGAAGAAAAATTACGTGAGATACTCATTTAACTAATTTCTTTGCTACATTTTACATTGTACAACTTACGTGTTTCCTCGTTGTCCATCTTTACAAGTGATTTTACGACGGACCCATAGTAATCGTCAGAAACCGTGCCTCCCAAAGAAACTAATAACATTTTTAATCTAAGTTGCATTACTTGGTCGACGTATCTACAGATACGAGTTATATGAATGATTTAATTAGTAATTAGTACTTACCCCCACTTTCAGAAACAATAGGATTGTTCAGAGCTGTTTTATCCCTCAGGTACCCACGATCGGTTTGTTTTTCTCTACATGGTGGAATAAATTCGCACGGTCAATTTGGCAGAATAAACAGTAGAAGGAAGTACAACAACAAGCAATATTTTGATTTCCACTAACCCATTCTCTTGCCATTCAAAATAGCACACCAGTGCATGATTTTCCGATTCTGTGTGTTCACAATCCGCCGAAAAGCATTTGAAGGCTGAATTATTAGTCTTCTGCAGATAATACTTGCCCTAAGAATGAAAAAAAAATTAGGTTTCTTGGTACGGTAGAAACCTCTTTTTGCACACCTATAGAGGCTGTACATGTACAACTTATAAACGAGACGTTCAAATATTGTGTCCTTCTCAAAGGGAAGGTCAGCCAAATGAAGACGGAAGTCGGTAAGGGGGTTTTCGTCGAAACGATGAACCATTATTGGGTTTTGGGTAGGAATCCATCATTTTGATCCAATTTCGCAAAAACATCAGTCGCTTCTGTATTGTTTTTAAGACTAAAATTCATCATTTCCAAATACGTTTTTGCATAAATGTCGAAATTTGGTTTTCAATAATCACGACATCCTTAGCCAGTCTCTGCAAATGATGGCAAATAATGAGTGGGGATTCAGAAACATCCCGATAAAATGACCACATAATATTCATCTCACCATATGATCATGATTTTAGAAAGATTTATCGCAGGACGATGAGTTTCAAATATGTTGTAGAACCCATAGTCCTGAGCAAAACTCGGCATTACTTTCGAAGCTGCAACCTTCAGAATGGTCTGAAAACTCGATGAGGAAATGGGCTGCCCCTAATGGTGGGCCTATCCAAACAGCTTGACTACTTAAATATTTCCGAAAGTATTACCGAGTGGGGGTTATACATAAGCTTATTTATGAAATTTCTCAGCATGACGAGCTCCATAACATTTCTGAAAACCATCAAAATCGGTGGAGAAACCCGCATTCTAAATAATTTTCAAATCTACCAACAGCTGAACAAAAACAAATAAGAATATATTTACCATAATCATATCCTCACCACTGACACAAACTGAAAAGAGCAAAATAATTGCGAGTGATTTATAGAACATTTTAAAGTTTTCAGACGAAGTGTTCACTTTAGACGTTTTGTCAAAGAAGATATACTTCAGCGGTTCAGCCCAAATCTGATGGGAACTACATATCAATGCAGTATTTATAATGCATATTATTGCATAATCGCAGGTGCAGGTAGATTTTGGTACATGCAATGTATAGAAGTTGACGTCATTTCTATCATACCTATTTGAACACTCATTAGTCTACCCTAGAATAAATACTGTTAAACACAGATGTCACGCTGCCACATTGCACGTGGTGGAAACTGCACCATGGTCCATCATGTCCATCATCATCATCATCATCCATCATGTCTATCATAAGGTCCATCATACACCTGGCTTGCGTTCATAAAATGGATCACCAGGAAATCCAAACACCATGTACAGTGAACATCAAAAAAGTGAAAATATTCAAATAAATTTCATAATCTTTGACTATTATGCGATGAATTTTACAAATATGTGATTTATTGAAGTACCTTTTCAGTAATAAAAACAAACATTTTTTAAAAGAAAACATTCGCTTCTTTCAACAACAAACGATTTCAAAATACAAATTTCACGTAACGAGCGTGTTGACTTTTTTACATGTACATTGCACATGTTCGCTGAAGTCCGCTGTAAATATTTTGGAAACATTTTTCAGTTATAACCTGGTCAAAAAATATTATAAATAAATGAAATCCCAGAAGGTTGCAAAACTGAAAACTTACAGTGTCCTAGATACAACCCCTGAAACGATTAAGAAAATGGAAATAATTGAAATATTTTAAAATGAAAGACTCATGATAACAATCGGATAATTTTTAGCAAACAGAAAATACTATAATGACCTGAAGTAAAGACGTTATGAGATGACACAATCAGAACACATATTTGATGAGCTTGTATTTGACATTTTTGCAATAAATACCCCAAGCCTTGCCATATTCTCGGTGACACATTTCCTCGTTTTGGTGCAAGTGGTGCATGGTGAATAACACGTTGAAAATGACATACGTATAGGATATGACGTCGTTGAATCCTGTGAACCAAATAATGAATTAATGGAATGCTTAAATTGAGTGCAGTGTGTGAAAGCTACATGTCCATATATATTGCAACAGCTGAAATACTTGAAAAACCATACTGATCAAGTGAAAAAATTGTTTTTAAGATAATGCATCATACCTGTAGATAGACCCCATCCAATTCCAATCATAATGTCTGCTAAATAGTTGGGATGCCTTACTGATGCCCACCAACCATCTGCCAGAAGCACTTTTCCATCTTCAGCTTCAATAAATTCGTAATCTGGAAGATATCAATATTTCTTCAAAAATTCCATATTTTTAAGACGTGGAAAGTCTGACAAAAGATTACCTGCAACTTCAGGGTGGTCTGGGTAGCGAAGGAAATTGAGCTTATCAGAATTTGCTAATCTAGCGCAAACGTGAGTAATGACTGAAAAGTAAAAACGAGTCATGACGGTTAACGTTGACAGTTTCGTGGAGGCGTCCATAAAATTCAGATTGACGAAAAGCAATCTAAATAATCGATTTTATAAATGTTTTCATTAATTCTTTTTTGCTTTACTGTCGGAATATAATTGGATAATTGCTATTCTTATTGAGAAGACGTTATTACTCATTTTGGAACGTTTCATACCCAGGAAAAAGAAAATTAAAATCAGCAGTGGCTCAGATTCGATTTTGTAGTTAAGTTCGAGCATGAACCGAACATTCAGGCTGAATACGTATGGAACAAATACGAGTGAACCAAAAACGATGAGAAACCCGGTGCCTTGATGATTTATTGTAAAAGATGTCAACATGGCTTCCTGAAATTAATAACGAAATGGAAGTAAATCTGGATTGCTGTACTAGCGATCGAATCCCTTGTAAAGACGTATCAGGGCACCTCATATATAGACCTCAGGGCAAAATTCAAATGCGTTATTGGTTTTGTTTGTTATTGTTTTTTACATTGAGTAGCATTTAAAAATAGCTGAGCTGATCACTCCCAACAAAATTATAAGCTAGGGCATAAAGTTGGAGTGAATATTTTTTGGTCACCAAGTATTATTCATCTGAATTTTCAAATTGAGCAGCCGAAGAAATTGTTTGATATCAATGAAAAAGATTATCTAAACTTTACCTCAAAACAGAAATAATCCAAAATGGTTAAAGCATGACCCAAGGCAGATAGCAAGAAACTCGGATTAGCCGCACCATGTTGATGCACTTGTGATCCGACCAGTGCAAGGTCGTAGATTGCCTACAAATAAATACGTGCATATTTTTGCAAATGAATGTACTCCCGCATATATATTTAAATAGCATTTTGTCTCAATAAACTAACTGTGGTGTTGAAAATGCATGTATTTTCCCTCAAGCTAAGTGGTAACACACATAGTACTATTTCGCCTAACTGTTTGAGTACATGCATTTCAAGTTATAAACGATATATTTTCTTACCCAAGAAAACATCCCAAATCTGATGCAGAACCACTTGATGTCGATATTGCCAATGTGCGGATTAAGTTCGCGTCCCATAAAAAAGTCGTATATACGGTTTCCTAATTAGGATATTAAAACATTTTAATCAAAAAGACATCAACACTAAAGATATACAGTGTAGTAATCTGCACGTAAGAACATTTTTTAATAACTTTTCTCATTTAATACGTACATGGACAAACTATTTTAGATAAAATTGGAGGATTTTTTATCACCATCAAGAGGATGGAGTTGTAAAATATTTTCAAGAGGCAGCAGCACTCCATCTTCGCCAAAATTAACCCAAACTTTAAAATTTCCAATGGCAACTCGTAAGTTGTTACACCTTAAAAAGCCCATAAAAAATAAGAATTTTTGGTGCAAAGTAAATTTTCATTCGGCCAACCCAATCGCTCGGCGACCCTCGCTCGCTATGCTAAAAATGCGATTTTTCAGTTATTTTCAATAATTTTATGTTTTGTGCTTTGGTGTTTTTGCACCAATAATTTGTAAACAAAGCCAAGGAATAAACTTCGTATAGCTGCCCATTTCACTGTCAGCCGACGAGATATTAGGAGAAGCCTCTTATAATGTCATGGAGAAGCAGTACATCCAATAAAACACATTTGAGATACGTTACGTCACCAAAAATTCCTTCAGCAAATCTTTCGAAAGTCATTATCCATGCATGACTATTAACTTCTTTTCCCGAATTCGGTCTCAGAATTCTGGGCAAATGAAATTCCATTTTAATAGCCCAAATTTGTGTAAATTTCGGTGAAAGCTTTACTTGGGTTGAACATCTCCGAAATAAAAAAAAAAAGTACATGAACTGAGCCTAATGCATAAAAAGGTGTGCAGTACCTGTATTTCCATATGTGCTGAGCTCTGATGTTGGAGCGCTGAATGATTTCAAGTACAGGTAGATGGACAGAGCGAAACTGGAGACAATGCTGAGAACGATAAAGGCCGTGTTGTTCTGATGGATGATGTAAACGGGCACCTTCAGAAATCCAACGATGACGGTGAGTACAAAGAAGACAAAGGAAACCCACATTCCTGAATAGAACAACAATATTCAATATTATATCAGGGATGTAGCTGAAGATTGTTGTATCTTTCCAGATGCTGTGAAATAAATTACCATTCAGTCTGTACTTCAGAGTTCTACCACTAGGCAGAGGATCACCCTGCACCACCGGACCTAATGGAATGTTATGGAACATCCAGCCGAGCACGGCGCAAAACAAGAATATGTAGAAAGACTGCTTGTTGAAATATGTAGAAAATTCCGTCGGAATCGTCGGCAGTTTGGAAGCTGTACAGCTATCCTTAAACCGAGAAACACAAAAGTCAATATTAACGATAGTCGAAAATGAAAAACATAATTCACAGAAACCATTCTCCAATGTAGTACAATTAAACATTCAGTTAACAAAAAACGTTTTCTGGGATAAACCAAATGAAATTAAGGAAATATTGTGAGTTTGGAAGCTGTACAGCTATCCTTAAACCGAGAAACACAAAAGTCAATATTAACGATAGTCGAAAAGGAAAAACATAATTCACAGAAACCATTCTCCAATGTAGTACAATTAAACATTCAGTTAAAAAAACGTTTTCTGGGATAAACCAAATGAAATTAAGGAAATATTGTGAGTCTTTCAAAATAGGCAAAACTCTCATTCCCTATATTGCATTTACAATTTTTATGTTTATCCTTACAGCCACTGAAAATTAAACTTTCTTTAGCAGGCCAATATTTTCCAAGAATAAAAGTAGGTTAATGTTTTTGGTGGAAAACCCTTATTTAAACCTACCTTGGTGCACATCAAGTTGATCATTATCACAAAAATGGGGGCAAAAATAACACAAAGCAGCGCGCCCTTTTCTCCGCCATAGTATAGTGGCGGCCTCTGGCGCTTCCCCAATTCTTTGGTATCCACTTGTGTCTGTAAAAAAAATATTCTTGTGAGGCTACTTGAATATGTAATCACAACACTTAAGCTACACTATTGAGTTTATTACATCCGATAATCGATCGACACATTTACTGAAGGAATCAGAACTTGGCCCCATTCCGTAATTTTTTTTCAAGATGTTCTGGAATGCAGCATAGAACCCTGGATTTCCAAAATCTTAAGGCATCAGAGAAGCAAACATGCTCTTGCATACGCATTAGAGGATACGCATCTTAAAGCCGAAAACGGCGTTTTGTATTAAAAACTGTTTTAATAAAAATCTAGAAATCCGTTTTCGAAAAAAAGTTTTTGGAAGATTGGTAGAATCTGTGGATTCGCTTATGGATTGATAATGATAATGGGGAACTAAAAATATACATTAAAGAGCGCAGTGTTTACTGATTGTGATTTGATGTCATTATACTCATTAACTGTTAACTTACACAACTACTTTTGAAACTACTTTTGAAATGCGGTTTAAAAAATCCCTGCTTTCCAAACAACAACTTAGCTTCCACAGTATGTGCCATTTCTTCTGCGAAGTAACTTAATTACCAGTTGTTACTTTTCGACAAAAAATTTCTGAAAAAAAATCTTAAGATTTGCGAGCTGCCTCAATTCCCTAACGCTTCCCATCGATGCAACCACTTTAGTGGGATGCTAATTCAAGCATCTGCATTTTTAGAGCCCAGAGAGGTAAATCTGAGAACAGATAACAGCTCATAGTTGATCACGTACTTTCGTCCATAATTTTCCTACGATTTTAATTTAAAGACCTCATTGTACCAAAATAAATCCCGCTACGGCTCTTAGGAAAATAAGGTGAAAGTTATAGCTGTGAAATGAATACTTTCTTCTTACCTTCATCGTTGTTTGGGTGTGTCTGCAAGTGACACCATTCCCATCCCTCTCTTCCTTAACCTCCTCTGGCATTTTGCTTGTTATGTTTTCGACAAATGACTACCGCCGAGGCACCCCACGAGATTTTAACTGTTTTATTTAAAAGTTGAATGTGACGTCAGTGATTTGTCCTGACCAGTCAAATTTTGGTTCTATTTTCACCTTTAATACCTCAGTGGACAGTGGGCCATCGTCTCGCCGACCTTTTCAACGATAAGGTGGTTGGTACAAGGCCCGGCGCATCGACTCAAAAAAACCGATGAATTTTCCTCGTTTTTATTCCTATGCCTATATTCGAAAACAACACAAGCTTAATTGCACAGCGGCATATATTAAATGGCATGTTTCGTTTCGATTTAACTGTTCAATGCACCTTACAATGCTTTGTTTTTCTGGTAACTACTGCTATTGAAGGTGAATAAGCAGCCTAACTGTTGTTATAAAGGCAATAAAGGAAATATATTATTGTTTCCTTAGCAGTGCAACACATCCGAAGATGTTTGTGGTTAGTAAAGAAAAAATATTACATGCCTCAGCAAAAAAATTACATCAAACGTACCATTAGCGTGCAATTATTTTGCCATTAATTACAATTAAACACAATTACTTAAATTGCACTTTTATGACAGAAAAATTGTCATATGAAACACTTTACTGCAGAAAAATATCGCTTTCTGCTATTAAAATGCTATTACAATGCAAACATGAAATCACATTAATTTCGCGATTCATTTTTTGGTTTCACATGTTTACATTACACCCGGAATAGGCTGTTGAATCAAACTAACCTCTTGCTGGCTCCCTAACCAATTACACAATCCTAGTAACTTTGAATCGTTTGTATGCGGGACTTTCTTAATCCATGTCTATAATGGGAAATATTTTGGATCATAGTTTTGGTTTTTAAATATGATTGTAACTGCAACAAAATCTGTTGATCTTGGGGAATAACATTTTACCGATCATATCGCTTGTTTTCATTGGTTTAACTCCCGTTGTATATCTACAAACTAAAGTTGAAGCACATAAAACAAACATTGAGACAGGTAAAATGTTTTCCACTAGGCCCACAATTTATTTTGCAGTGACAATCATATTAACGCCAAAAATATGTTCCAAATTGGTTTACATTATATGTGAACATTTTTTTAAACATATTTGTAACATATTTAAAGCACCTTGTGGAATAACATTTCACCCGTTGATCCATATGTGGTATTATCACTATTATGAACAATTTTGGGTGATGGATTTGCGAGCCAGCAAGGGATTAGTTTGATTGAATGGCATTATTCCCGGTGTTGTGTAAAAAACATGTTAAAAACAAAAACGACATGTGAAGTTCATATGATTTCATGATTGCATTGCAAATGCACTTTAATAGCAGAAAGTGCCATTCATATAGAAGTGCTGTAAAAGTGCAATTTAATAACAAAACAACTGCACTTTAATGGTACTGTCATGTACCATTACAAAACATTTTCTGCACATCATGTACATTTTTTGCTGGGATATCGTGGTGGAACTCATAATATTCTCACAACAAAGAATAAGCGTGATGTAAAACGATGCACGTTGCAAATATTTCTAAATGCATCTAAAAGTACTGTATGTGCTTTGAACTGACTTTTTAAATTGTAATCCAAAACATACTGTATTCTAGGATATTCCGATTTTCAAAATGTTCACAATTTTCACAAAATTTCAAATTTTAAATGTATTATTTTTATCAGTACTGACTCATTACTTGCCGTTCTTGAATAATAATGACAATGGAAATGCTTGTTCTGACTAAGACGTTGACTTATCACGTCCCGACTTCCCAATTGTGCTTTGGGCTAAATTCTAGAATAAGATTAAGATAAATATCGCAATTCTGCAAAAATGGTTACTGGCGAAATGGTACAACCGACATCGAGGAACAAGCGCGTTTAGATGATTTCCACGTATCCTGTAAATGAGGCTCTAAAGAAAGTTTCGAAACCTCTCCAATTGCAACAAAATTGAGTAAATTTAGCACTAAATAAGCACTGTTTCGATACACGATGAAATTTACTTACACCTGGTGATCTACATTCGGTGCTCTAACGTCAGGGAAGGCATAGGAGGACCACTGGCTCAAGCCGTGGGATCACGTAACCATGTTACGTCATGTCTGTAACGAATGATGAATTTGGAAATAAACCATATTAGGACATCCTATAATGAAAAAAATGCCTTCGAATGCACAGCTACAATTGACCGGAATTGAAACGAATTGACCGGAATTACTGTAATTTCATGTTCAAAAAAACAAAGAGTTGAAGAATATTTCTCTAGCATTCCGAAAATATTTCGGAAATAAATTGAAGTTGATAACTCAATTGAGAAATGCAATAAAAATGTATATCTAAGCTAAGCTTTGACAGTTGCATTACTGAAACATAAATTAAATACGGTAAAATACCTGTCATTAATTGACATTAAAGTGTATGTAATCGAACACGGTATAAAAACAGAAATAGTATACTGTAGATGTACACTTAGTAAGCAAATGATGTACTCAATAATGAGCAGAATAATTATGTCAAGACTTAATTTTGACAAAATACCCCAGATTATCTTAAAAATTAACATTTTTTGTAGTTTCAAGTTATTTTTAGAGATAAAAAAACCATTATGCAAGCCAATTGCATTTGTTTCAATTCGTAATTATTGCAATAAATTTCATGACAAACCTCTTGACGATAGAGGTCTTGACAACAGTAACCTTCACTTGACTTAAAGCTTGCCTGTAATTTGTGATTAAAATGCAAAATAATGTGCCTGTTGTGAGCAAACCAACAATTTTTTTCCTGGAAACGTTCACTAGCGGAATCAGTTTCTTCGTGCTTGTTTGTCTGTGTTCGCGTGCGTCACATCATTTTTCAGAAACTATCAAACCGATTTCAACCAAACTTGGTCAACTTGACCCTTGATCAGGTCACCCCGATTCCAACAGTGTATACTGTAAATAAAAATACGTACTGTAGGTCTACATGCAAAACGCCTTGCTTGTATGCACTGTATAAGCTTGCATGGGTACAGGTAGTCATGTTTTTCCTGCTCGAATAACTGGTTCATTTTATTGGTCTTCGGTTAGTTATCACTTCGGCAATTATCAGATGTCTAAAAATAATTGTCAGCGATGAAATTTTTACAATATGATGAAATTAGTTTGTATATACAGTAGATGCAGCAGAAGTAATTTAGAATCGCCACACGTGTACACGTATTCGCAATAAAATAAATCGTAAACGGTTTCTGTTACTGGGGAACCTGGTTTTTTCGATGACAATTTATTCGATGAACTAACACTTGATAAAATTACCCTTCTGATACACGTACATTGTGTACATGTGTACTGTATGTCGAACCCTAGCGCGGCTAGGGGCGAAACTGGGGCAGCGATAAAAAATGACCTTACCTGCAGATGTACATGTAAGTATAGGTCAATCTTTAATTAACAGTTAGAGGGGGAGGTTGCATGAAGTAGCCCCTCGACAAAAACTTTTTTTAAAAACCTAGCCTCCCTGCCAATTCTCGGAAATGTTTTTGTTTATATTAAAAATGCACCCTTGGTGTTTGATTTTATCTAACAACACCATTAGAAATTGGTAAGCTGTTTCTCACTTCAGAAAAATGCAACATGCTGGGTCTACGAATCCGACACTTCCTCGCACAGGATAAAAATCATATACAGTGTATTAGTACAGTACATGTATAGTTTTACCTGTGCATGTACTTTCCTGCATTCTCGCATCTACAGTGGCTCCAGAAAGTATTTGGACACCATGAAAATCGTGAATAATTAAAAAAATAAAATATCAAAGAACGTAAAAGTAGG
>JAQFYZ010003749.1:0-12676 GCA_034695085.1 Cylindroiulus punctatus | reverse complement strand
CTTCCCTGACCACTTTTATTTTCCCTGACTTTTCCCTGACTTCCCTGACTTCCCTGACCTGTGGCCACCCTGATACATGTATGTGATGAGGGGCATGTTCCGTAGTATATCCGTAAGATTCTATGCCGACAAGAAACCTCAAAGCATGCAAAAATCCATCTCTTATTATGGCGTCAACACTATTATGACATACTATTAGCTGTGTGCCTGTGTTGGCAAATAGTTAACCAACTAATTTTTTAGTTAACTAAATCCACAACTAAAGAACTAGACGTTATTCAGTTAGGTTATACCTGAAGGTTGTACCTACATGTAACAACTGAAACTGTATAGTTGTTAATCGCCAGTACACAACTAATGTTTTAGAATAATTTAGTTTTAGTTGGAAGGAACAACCTAACTGTTTCAGTTCAGAAAAAATTAGTTGCAATGGCAGCTAATAAATAATTAGTTTATTCGGAGTGTTGATTTACAACTGAGGAAAAATATTTGTAAATGTCATTTAAATCGGATTTTGGCTTTATTGGGTTACGCAAAGCGGCAAAGGTCTCCAGAAACATTTCAATTGTTTTGAAGATCAGAGGTACATGTTGATTCAATAGATTCAACAATCAAAAAGTGTAACAATTTCGTATGGAATTGTGTTAGTTGTCAATCAACAACGTCGAATAAGCTAATTAGTTGTTACTTGCCATTGCAACTAGTTTGTCTCAACTAAAATAATTAGTTATTCATTCAAACAAAACTAAATTAGTTTAAAACATGCGTGTATTAGTGACTATAGCAGAACCACGAAGTGATGGAACTGGGCTAAAAGCGCCGACCAATAGAATCCAATCGCCAGTTTGCGATTGAATATGTCTAGTATTTCGCATACAGTGCCACTGGTGAGAGGAAAAAAAAACATTGGAGGCGCTTCAGCTCGAGGCGTCAGCCATTTTCCTTTCAACAACTGAAAACCAGGAATCCCTAATCGATAAGCGACACCCCTCTGATTGGCTGTCCTTCAGTTCCATCAGTTCGTATTTCTAATACAACAACTACGGTTCAGCTGCTAGTTGCTATATGCCACATGCCTAATATAATTGTAGTTTGTAAATTTTTGTTAAATTGATGTTTGCCATACGCTGCCATATCTGTTCCGTGCGTACCATTTTGTTCCATCATATGAAACTAAGTGCCATGCATGCAACTTAGGACATCTGACATTAGTTGAAAACTGTAAGAGCGTTGCTACACAACCGAGAACGCCCCACACGGTCTATTTCCGCCACCAGAGTTTTGAAGATTTAGCGATTTTCTGGCAATAAATAATTCCGTGAAATACCGCAGAATGTTACTGGGAATTTGCCTGAATATCTTATTCGAGCGAAAAAACGAAATGCCTCGCCATTTATCAGTGAGGGTGAAAAATTGGTGAGTTACCTAACACGTGCTCAAGTACAGCATCGCTTATGTGGGCAGTGTAAACTCTCGTAAAATAGGACGATTGATCAGTTTGCCTGAGGAAATTGTGTCATCACTAAACCTGTCGCACATGCAGGTAGTTTAATGGCAAATATGTTTGATGATAGATATTGCCCACCCTACCCCTTTCGGGGGAAACGGTACATATGATAAATTCTAGGCTCAGCATCACTGAATTTTCCGCCAATAAATCTTTTTCGTTGGTTTTAGTTTCATGGCGTGTTTTCCGCTAAGGCAAGGTAAGCGAGTTTTGCTACGTTCTCCGCATTACTGCACGTTGCATAAACCATTTCATCGCTATGAAACATTTAGGGAGAACGCACATTTCTCCATGACAGTCGTGAGCAATGGATATCGTCGAAATGTCAAATAACTTATCGAACCATGGTGACATGCTTTAATATCTTGGAGGGATTATATGTGGAAACGATGTTCTTTCGCTGACAACCAATCTTGAAATGTATTTTCCAAGAGCCCTTTCTGAAGGAATAATGCATTTTATGTTCCTGATGTGTCAGTCATTTGCAATATACATGTACATGTTCATTGCAGAAATATAACCTGTACGAAATTAAGGTAAAAAATGCATACACATGCATACACCGTCTGGTCATGTTGCTACCATAAAACTGCAAATCATACGAAGTACAAGAGGTGGACAAAGTAACTTTAGGATCTCCGAATTTTTTTGTCCTAGGTCATTTTGGATTCTCTTTTTGGCATTCTCATTACGTGCCACAGTGATGTCATTTTGCGATCATTTTTTAAAAATTTAGGACTATACACTTTTAAAACATGTCCACAAAGGACGTCATTATTTACTTTTATAAAATGGGTCGATTTGCATTAAAGCAAGAAAATGCAAATTACGAATCTTTTCCAAATTTATTCACGTTTTTTTTTTAAACAAACTGGCCTTTGCAGAAGTACCGACTTAGAAAAAGAACAAGTTATACGCTATGATGATCAAAACATTATACGTATGGTTAAAGAAATTTTGAAGCTTTAATTTGTTCAAGTAACAGTGACATGGTATCGTCCTAGCTGTGTCATAGCCAACTGATGAGAATTTTCGTGATGAATAACCGGCCCTTTCTTTAAAATTTGACGTCATTTCATACTATCAGTTTGACATCACACAAGTGCGCGTTAGGGATATTATGACATCACTTTTATAACATTTTTAACCCAAAATATGATATCAAAGGGATAAAAAATGACATCCTCTAGTCGATATGTGGCATACATGCAGTGACAATAAATATTTACCTAAGTGTATTGTTTTAACAATCACAACAATCTGCAGTTCTTCAGCACTCTGTATTTGCAAAAGAACAGGAAACACGATATAACTACAATTTCACAATTTTCCTAATAACCGAAGACTTACTGGCTAGGACATGACATCATTGCAATTCCCCTTTACTGCCTGCAATTTCATTATTCTGTATTTATGCGTTAAGTTGAGGAACCAAGTTCTAATGTGCTTTTTTGGATCTGTTATTTTTTCCTTCGGAACAATCAACCATCCCAAAGGACCGTAATCATTATTTGTAGAAATAAGAGGGCAAAAGGTTTCTCTATGGCTGAGTAAATGTTTCACACAAATCATCCTTGGGGAAGCTTATGCGTAGGAGGGAATTTTCCACCAGCAAATTTTATTGGAATCCAAGACTTCATATTTCATCTGTTCGTTCGTGCCGAATCGGCTGTCAAAAACCTCGCTACAGCAAATGCTCGTCAACAGATGTGGAAAAAGCTTTCCAAAACATAACCCATGTTTTTGAACGAAGAAAACCATTTTCAATAAAAACGAACGACAAAAGTTTCGAGCGACTCCGATTTCTGCCGCGAGTCAACAAGGTTACCCATTCGCTTGTTTTTCGCCACATAAACACAGGAACTCATATTTTCCCATTTTTACCAATGATTTTACTTGCCAGGGAGAAGTCATGAAACATAACACGCTCATAAAACGCATGTAATAGCTTGCGGAGGCCTACAACTTTATCGCTCAATTTAAAAAGTTGTTTTACACGTTGATGTCATAACAAAAACAGAAAGGGTTGCTCCAGAATCGGTTGCCTCAACTTTCTCATAAAACTTCGTATGCACTTTCGTAAATCCTTCAGTTACTAGCTTGGCAGTGACTGAATTCTTTACAATTCACTTTAAGTAAAACACCAAGTTGATCACTGGGGCTTTCGGTTTAGAAGGTTAGCTTCCCCTGATGGAGACATGTTGCAGAACTCTGATTCCACCCCGTTCAGAGTCTCAAAACAAGTTCACTTATGTAAAGGTATTTAAATATAACAGGTTTTTTTGACATGAACAACATATAAGGTATCTAATAGTCTGCATGTGAACGTAGTACCCCATTAATATTCTCAAAACTCGTTGAATAAAGAAAAGGTATTTCATTGCTCGTTTTGTACTTATTTTTACTTCTGATAAGGTATCTAATAATGTGACATGTAAACGTAGTAATTGGTGTAATTTCGCTGGCTTAATACATGTTAAATCGAAAACTGACAATTTTTGAGTTGTCACTAGGGGCATGTTGGCCAGCACCAGTGAGGGCCATGCATGCCACATCTCCCTTCCTAATCTGCCACTAGATGGCGGGTTGTCGGACAGCGTCAGCTACCCCTGGGGGCTGAACTGTGCAAGCTCAAATCAGGATAAAATCCTCTTTGAGTTTCCCTAACGTGCACCATTTAAACCGTCTATAAATATTACGCCTCATGAAGCCATTTTTTCCACGTCTCTATTCATTAGAACCGCTTGAATGTCGTAAACTGTCCATGGAGAAATAATCTGCAGTGGCTTGTGAAAGGCAACCGAATATGTGAAAAGATGCTGTTCCGTTTACCAAATCTTTTTTACTGCAAAGCCTTAATCGCGTGTGAAATGGCAAGCCGCTTTCTATCCGTACCTAGATCGCTTTCAAAGTTGAGACTTTTGTACAAAAAAATGCTCCACTTAGTATAGCGAGCATTACGAGGGCTTAGTCCTCTGAACGTGTACAGATTTAAAGTCGGTCTACGCTTTCTCACCTGAAATAATCACGGCCCATATAAACCGGCAAATCAGCCTAGATTCCTTATGTTGGGGCATGCTCTGAATGCAATGTGATGTTACTTGCAGTGTTTGATAGCATTGCTGGAAAGAAACCCTTTCTGACAAGCAAAAAACTTCAAAGATAACATAGCATTAACTTGATGTGCCTGTAAATTACTATAGCATTCCTTGGCTTTCTGACCACTAGATCTGCATGTGTAATGATTAAGAATATGTGCACTGAAAGACTCAGGAAAGCAGGGTGCATTTATTTACCTTGGATGATTCTTAGGTCGATGAGTAATTCGGCTAATATGATGAAAGCTTCCAGCAAGGTGACCAGAATAACCACACTGTTGGCCGTCTTGCTGTTCAGCACACCCCATAATCTTTGGCAAATTCTGTAAATAAAGAAAACGTGATCATGAGAACGAACGATACACCTGCAAACGAATGGAAAAGCTTATAATAATTTGCACAACACTGCTTGTTTCCAATTCTCTGACCCAAGCCAGAATGATAGCCAGTTCCAAAAGCGACATTGGAATAGCAAGTGCTTCATTGGCAGTAAAGGAAAAACTAACCAAATTGTTTTGTCCTTAAATACCTTCAAATATTAAACAATATGAAAATGTGTTATCAAACAAGTGCCTAAAATATGTGCACTGCTGGAAAGAAACCCTTTCTGACAAGCAAAAAACTTCAAAAATAACATAGCATTAACTGAATATGCCTGTTTTTTCTGTTCATGCAAATCAATCATTTAGACCTTAAAAACTACATACTGATGTAGTTGAAGTAAATAACCAATGTATCGCCATGTATCCCTTGTCTGGGGTCTTATAGATTTTAATCCTCTGGTAGTGTCCACCACCTCATAGCATCACTCAAGATAAGTTATTGTCAACATAGAACAGATTTCCCCTAGAGATTTCCCAACATCCCTTACTTTTCAATTCTTAAACAAATTTCCATGACCACCGTGGCTACTGAAAAGCAAAAATATGACATGCCAATGTAAGGAATTTCATAAATATGTCAATGTCAGTACATGTAATAACATAAACAGCTAGAGATACAACACATTCTTATATACAAGTAGGTTTCTTAAACTTACCATTTCATAATTAAATGATTTTGAAATCGTTTTTGTGTGTTTTGTTCAACGATTGTCCTTCAATATGCCCGAGCAACGCTTTACATAAAGTCCCTTTATCCATTCAAGCAAAATATTCAGATAAACCTAATCCAAGAAATTAATCCGAGATATATGCACAAAAAATCTATATCCGTAAGCTAAGCTGTCGTGTTGCTGTCTATAACATTTTTGTTTCTTTTTGTTTCTTTCGTGTTTAACCTAAACTAGGCTAACTATAACCTAAAACTTAATTTGATTACATTGCCCCTAACCGACGGCAATCACTGCCAGCATACAAGCCGTTAAGAGGAGCTCACTTTCAAGTGTATGCTGGAACTGAATTAAGCTTAATTGGGTTGATGCATCACATTCCCTGCTACAATATTAACCTAAACTGACAGTAGAGTGCTTTGTCGGAATTGGAGGGAACAGCTAAACACCTGTGGCCCAAGTTAAAATGTTTAAAAATCTTTATTTTGTGCACGAAGGAATAGTCACAGTTTTGAAATTCCTCTTGCTTCTAACTACGGATGCAAAATAAACGTTCTTTATGGAGGTATTAAATATAAGGATATAAATAAAATTACGTGTGATTGGGGAGATGACTACGAAATTACTTAGGGCCTAACGAGAATGTTAAACGCATGAGTGGCGATCATTTCTCCATCGTATGTGAGGCATAAATTGCGCTGCTCGAATAGAAAGGCATGTGCTTGCTTGACAAGCAAAGAAAAGCCCACTGAATGCGCATAATGCGAAGATCGTTTTAATGAAAGATTTCGTCGATTAGATATGGAAATTGCGTATTATTGATGTTTCATAACTTAAGCTCGGTTCACGAGACATGAAAGGCATTTGAATTTTGCAAACTGCCAGCATTTCCGCTTTCCACAAGTAGCGCACCAGGCAGTATTGCAATAGGCCACATCCACTTAAATTGGCATTTTAATATGTCAGATTAGCTGACAAGGAAAGCATTTCCATATTCATATGGAGGCGACAGCAAAGAGATGGCCTCAAAAACAATAGTTTCTTATTGCTTTTTATATTGTTCGCCTATAATACTGAAAGGGTGATGGAGGAGGACACGTGTACATGTATCATACGGAATTAATGAAAATTGAAAATAATGCACTATTAAGTTTTATACATGCATGTGTGTTCTGAAAAATTCATTGTTATTCTCCGTTTGTGTTAAAATTTAAAAAAGGCATGAACAGCTTTAATTTCCATTATTAATTAAAGTTGTCTGAAAAGTCAATGTAAGTGAAACAATCTGAAAGCCAATCTCATTCTATTTTCTAATTTGTTTCGCAAATTTGACAGTTTAAAATGACGAATTGGTCAGTTTAGCGTAAAAGTTTTTGTTTAAATACTAATTACATGTACTGGTCGAATTGGTGGAATATAAATTGGATTTTTGGAAGCTTCAAAGTACATGCGATTTCATCCTGTGTGTTTAGGCCAAAGAATAACAAAGCAACGCATTTGTAATGTTCTCGGAACTGTTCTACACGATTTCCTCACGGACCTTGAATATCATACCATGGTGTCTCCTTGAGTACACAGGGGCATACATGGCAATTTAGATAAGTTAAAAAAACGCTAAGTACTCTGGAACACCATTAGGCAGGCTTTCTTTCACAGCTCGTTATCTGGCAGTGATTGCCTGGTTGTTGGGGCAGCAAAAAAACACAAAAAGTACAAGCAAAAAAAAAATCGTAAGAAATAATGAATTTCTACAGCTATGCAGGTGTGTACTTTTTGAGGTACTTGGTTTATGGCAAAGGGAGGAAATTGTAAAATCATAAGAAAGCACGCATTTCTACAGCTAGGCAGATGCCATTCTTGTATACTAGTCAAGTAGGGTTCGAACATAAAGATTTTGCGCCCTTTTGGGGACCATAGTATATCCAGGAAAAAAGTTGGGCTTACTTCATCCCATGAATTCTGATGAGTTAACGAAAACTCGTCTTAGCAGCTTGAACCAAATGTATACGTTTTGAGGTGCTTGGTTCAGGACCATCACCACTCGTGAATGAATTGATGTCATCAGTTTTCTAGTGCTATGTATATACTCTTTTGCCTTTCTTGTCAATACAGACTGCAATCCAGTTGGGTCATCGGAATTTTTTGCACAATGCACAGCCAATTTTTGCATATGCGAGTGGTTTTGAATATTCTGACCATTTTCGCACTGCTGTTTTGCATGGCTGGGCCATTACTCGGGTGTTGTTATTCCAGAACAATATCCTGCGCCATCCATATAACAGCCTTCGCTACTTGCTGAAATTTCTTTTCGGCATAGTCCTCAATTTCCACTCTTGAATCAATGCTGTGGCCATGGCAACTCCAGTTTCCAGCATCGGGGCATCGCCATGGCTACCATCTCCACCTCTCAGTAAAATAAACAGAAACAATAGCGCATGAAAATTGGCGGCTCACTCCATAAAAAGTGATTTGGGAAGGAGGATAATTCGAGAAAAGCGCCAATAAATGCGCGGATAACAGCGTTTGATTTTATGCGCAAAGAGCACTCAACGCCATCCCATACCGAACAATTTCATTCAATTATTAGATTAGAGGAAAGTCGGATTAAAAGGGCTTTACTATATGCTAAGTCCGCTTCCAACCTCAGCCTGATTTTGCGCCCTGGGTATATTGGGGGATCACCTGAAGTGCCGTATTGGGGCCGTTATCGAAACCTCGTTTCCGGTCCATTGCAAAGTGCGTTTTTTTTAGAGTATCTTGAAGGTGTAGTCTGAGCATCTTCGGGATATTGAAGATGGAGTATCACGTTAAGGTGTAACGCCTTTACCTTCGTGATCAGATACATGTAAATTGCAACCAACATGAAGTTTTCACTATGATTTCCAAGACACCACTTGCTTGACATAGAAAAATTGCTGTTTTCAAGAGATTGGAATGTTATCAACAGGAAGTCTATTCCATTTGACGTTGTAAATTCCACGACCCTTCCCTAACCTTAAAAAACTGCCAGTGTTTGGAATATAGTACCGTTTGTGATTTTCAGACAACCCTACCCGTATCAGTTTCACCCACCACTTGTAACAAACCCAACCATCAACAAATTTCAACTTGAGCGAAATCTAGTGATATCATGGAAGATTTTATTCACACAAAACCACATTAGTGAACGTACAAGAATTATTTTATGAAACTTGGAGACTAATGATGCACTTCCACACAAGTTTTATTTTTGACAATGATCTGCATATGGTCAACATACCCCCATCCTCTAGCATACCCCCACCCCACATGATGACATAAGTGTTTGAACACTTTCATTTTCAATGGCATCCTAAATTTGGAAGGTAGTCAGATTGTAAGCCTAGCTATGATGTACCATCCCAACAAGTAAAGCAAATTTCAAGAAGCTAATTTTATTACTTTTCGCCTTTGTTGTATTAACATTAGCATCTTCCATTGCATGCTCTGCCTATCAAATGCAGGATATTTGTAGGTACATGTAATAATGTTAACAGTCCTGAAATTTCCAAAACTTCTGACCTAAAATGTTATTTTCATCACTTTTCCATGACGTCCAAGCCCATTAGACACTGTCCATGCGCAGATGATTCTGCAAAGGATTGTGTTTACTATCAGCAAAGATGGCTGCTACAGTGTATTTGGGTAAGGTTCTCAGAAAATGGCGTCGTATGCAGCCTCCAGCCACAGTGACCACACTTTCGAAACTCTGTTATTTTCCTGATTTCCAGGCCAATTAACCTATTAAAATTTACCAAAATGTTTTTATTGGTGACAGCATACTACACGTGTAACAAACGTATTACTGTATTAAATAAAATCCAATTTTCTTACACATCATATTTCTACCATCTCATTAACCATCTATCAACACCAGAAAGGAAAAGGCCAACTATGATTACTTCGTGATATTTCCACGTAGTGTGGTCAACCTGTTAAATGCGTCCTCTTGCTCAGATCCCATTGCAATTCAGAGCCATCTACGCCAATTCAAAGATCCCACGGGGAAAGCAACACTATAATCGCAAGCTGCAATGATTCGCTGGAATTAGTTTCTGACTTGATTGATTTTCTGATTCATGAGGTTGATCACTTTGCTCCCCTTTGCAATGTTCTTTTTCACATCAGCAGTCATGCTGAACCGCAGTTTGACAATTATCAAGGCGTTGGTCTTGTATAACCCTGAAGTAAGCAGAACGCCTTCTGCTGGATCATTAAGGGAACAAAATCATACCATTAAAACTACACCGCGGTTTCGATCAAGGCATTGCTAAATGACAGATTGACCCGAATGGCAAATTCAGTGATATTTCATTGATGGCTCTTGAGAGGCAATTCACAACTTGGCAATGTCCTCGTTTGTTGTTTCGCCATATTGATTCCAGAGTTTCCAAGATGTTAGATAGATTGAGAGGAAAGCACGTTTGAATCCACCAATATGGCGGATAGGCTCCGAATTAACGTTGACATGCTGTATATGTATGAAAGCAGTACATACGGGTGATAGTGTGCATATTACAACGAATGCCCTGGGTTATTTAATTTTCCATTTATTGGATGATTCTTCATCATAATAGCATTGTCGAAAGCATGTACATGTATTATGAACAAGCCCTAAGGTGTCACTTCTGCGATCGAAAACTAAAACCATGTATACTGTTTGGGATAAATTTTTCACCAATGGTTGAATTTTGGCAAACATTTAATTTCGATTTGTATTTCGTTAGTTTCCACATTTGGAAATGCGACGAAGCATGGACATGGAAGCGCAGAGCAGGCCTGAAGCAACTTTTCAGGTCCCAGAACTGCAATAGGCCCTCAGAAGATCCGATTCAAAGATTCGGAAACAGTCCTTTAGTTAGCAAGATGTGAAACAAGATGAAGGAACATACAATAGAAGCACTGATGTATGCTTGATTAATTCTTGAATTCTGTTTACTGGAAAAACCCAGATTAAGCGGAAAGTTGATCTCAATAAGCGCTCATTTTAAATGTATTTCTATAGGAGCGTTCTGGACTGAGCAATTCCGATAACAATAAATGGTTGATAACATTATCGGCAGTTACATAAAGCGGTACTCATCGTACTACAATGTCATGTTTATGCATACTAACGGCAGTTTAGTTTTCATATCCCCCCAAAAGCTTTTCTGATTCCCACACTTCACTTTTGAAAATAAAATGCCAGGTCAAGCAGGAGGAATGCTGAAATTGGTTGAACAAGACCTTTGCCACGGCTACTTGTATAAGCCACTTATGCTGGATTACGAAAAGTAATGAAAAACTGAGCTCAGTTTTTGCAATGACCAGAACTTAATTGCTCAAAGTCAGTATGTTTGTCATTGTCCACAACTGGCATTGTGTCAGGATTTCGATATTGCATTGTTTCCCATAGACAATAGAACAATTGCATCCCCACTTTTTACAATTACTGAAAAAATCTATAGTGATTTGAACAGAGCTAATTCAACAGTTGGTGCAACATTGATCCTGGCCACGGAGGATCTCCTGAAGTTGACATCTTCAGGACCACCGGTTTCAATTTCTTAGTCAACTCCCAATCATGCTTCGCCACTATTTATTTTCACTACTGTCTCTTCCCTGATGAAAGCTTCAAAAAATGGGCCATAATGACTGGTTCCATCATGCTTTTACAGACTCCTGGTTTCAAAGAGCAAGAGGGTAAATCAGGCCTGGATCCACCCTGTCGATTAGCTTTGAATAAGACAATTAGCAGGCAGTCCATTACACTTGGTCCTTAATGGCCAGACCATCTCCCTGTTCGGAAATAATTAGATTCACTCACGATTTACTCGGATCCTCGACGTGGTGGCCTCCGTTCAGTTCCCATGAAGCGCAATCTTGATTTGTCATCAAATCTTCATGGCTGGAGCAAAGAGAAAGGAAAAGACAACAATTAATCACATGGCGATAAACGCGGCATACAATTTTGAATGCAAGTTCGAGTCCGACTGAATAAGATATGCGGGATTCGAAAACAAATGATCGTTTTATTCGGAAGTAACGTATTTTTTGTAATTGATGTCGTTTTTTTCTAATTAATAATGTCGAGATGGGTGTGCTTGCCTACCACTTGTCATTTATCATCCCCGTCCATGGGGGGTAACGACAACAATTTGCAGGACGTGGTCGGGTATTTTTGGGGCTTGAAATCCCACATGGGCCGCCAGTTAAATATCAATTAGGACAAAATCCTTCGACGATCAATTACCCCCCAAAACCGACTTTTTTTGCTGGAACCATTAGGCAAGATTGCTTTTTCGCATCAAGGCACTGCAGCTAATGGGGCTAGTTTGCGCATAATTAATGAACTGGTTACCCCCATTTGCATATTTCGGAAGCTGGCCTATATCAGGTACAAGTTTTTCAAGGACGGTGTCTGGCTGCTTCAGCTCTGGCAGTGATCAGTCACGTTGACAGTTAAATTTTCATGGACACTTGGTTTCAGAAGCACGGCGCCACCATGATTCCGGCATCATATGACTGCACATTAACAGTCAAGTGTCAATAATATGACATTTTACTTTGCACCAAGTCATGAACGAGGTATCCCACAGTGTCACCCGACCAGATCTTGAACTTCACGAAAGTCAATCAATTCAATTCAGTTTAATACACCCACAGTCAGCACCTGAGATGCCATGTGGTGGCGGGGTTGATTTACGCCAGTATAGCAAATGTACATCAAAAAGTGAGGGACAATAAAAGTAAAATGAAATGTGCAGTAAAATTGCCGCAAAGTAAATAGATTACTTAAAGAAAATAATAAAATATAAACATCAAAATTGCACGCCATCAAAGTACGAAAAAAGAAAGAAAAAAAAACTAAAACGAAAACAAAGGCGAAATAAGAGCAAAATGAGATGCATAGTATGTAGGAAAATAAAAACAGATCAAAATGTACATGTGATGAATAATTCGGTCGTACGCGGTTTAAAGAATCGAAAGAGACTTTATTCTGGTGAAATTACATTTAACATG
>JAQFYZ010003748.1:0-12682 GCA_034695085.1 Cylindroiulus punctatus | reverse complement strand
AGGATTTGAGTCATTTCTTAAAGAAAAGGTACAAAAGTCCTATAATGGGGTACAAATGTGTAGAAATGTACATTTGTGCCCCACAAAAACCGCATTTGTACTTTTACTGTTTACAGTGTAGATGGCGACCCTTTCGCTGCACACTCCAAATACAGTATGCAGTATTGCCAAAGTAACTCATTCGTCTTTTTTTTTCTGTCCAGGTGTGGTTCAAGAACCGAAGGGCAAAATGGCGGAAGCGAGAGCGGAATGCGATGAACGCCGCCGCTGAGGGCTTCAAGAACGGCTTCGGCACCCAGTTCAACGGCCTGATGCAGCCGTTCGCCGACGACACTTTATATTCAGGGTACTCCACGTATAACAACTGGGCCACCAAAGTGCCCAGCCCCCTGGGCGCCAAGAGTTTCCCTTGGGTCAACGTGAACCCGCTGTCCTCGGTGGTGCCCAACCAGAGCGCCGTGCCCTCCATGGGCATGTCCTGCTTCAACACGTCCTCGGGCGGCATCACCTCCTCTTCCATAATGCCCAGCGTCAACATGCCGGCCACCAGTCTGAGTAGTGGCAGCACCCCGTGCCCTTACGCCGCCCCCACACCCCCCTACGTGTACAGGGATCAGTGCTCAGCAGCGTCCATGTCCTCCAGCATCGCCTCCCTGCGACTCAAAGCCAAGCAACACTCTTCCGGTTTCGGCACTTACGCCCCTATGTCCCCCCGGCAGCCCTCCACGCTGTCGGCCTGCCAGTACGCCACCGTGGGGACCGTGGACCGATCTGGAGTTTAAAGCTGGCTTCTACAGAGTGGTTTTTTACCCCTTGATTCGTAACTACTTCCTAGCCCCATTGGATGTGCCACCAAGATGGCCGTCGAGCAGGAACAGGAAACGCCACCATCTTGGGCCACTCTGGTGGCAGAAGACGAATTTAAGGACAGGTTTTCACCAGGCTAGCTCCTCCTCTGCTGATGGACAAGGACTGGACTAGACAGATGTTAGGCTGCTGAGAGCCTCCAAAATCTCCAGGAAGAAGTGTGGCCATGGACGACGGACTTTTGGACGACTCTGATGCACACTTGCATGCCAGCTTGTTCTTGGTTGCTGCAGACGGATCATGGTGAGCGTCACGCTATGGTGCTGCACATATGGCATGCGATTGTCCGTAAATTCCCTTGTCAAGCAAATTTAGAACGACAGCCAAACCCATCTAAAGCTCGTATTGAGAAAGCCTAGAAATCCGCCAGAGTGATCACCTAACGACAAGAAAGCTTCCTTAAGGGCACATGAGATCTCTCGAAATACATTTGGAAGAATTCTCATTCTTTCGATATTGCCTGACGAAAGCCAGCCTTGAGCAAAAATCACAAGATGAAAAAATGTCTGAGTTGAACAAGTTTTTTTTTTCGAAAACACCTGCTTATACTGAATAGTTTGCTGAGTTCCCTATCAGGCAGGGTTCATACGCACCTGGGAAGTCAGGGAATGTCAGGGAAGAGCAAAATGGTCAGGGAGAGTCAGGGAAAACTACGTTTTGTGCTGTAAAATCAGGGAAAGTCGGGGAAAATAACAGTATTTTCAACAAAATAAAATTGAAAAATAAATTCCATCCTAAAAAATACCCAAAAAAATAATTTTTACATGTTTATTAATTATTTTGAGATTCTGCTGACCATTTCCAATAGTTGATATTAATAAACATTATATTTTTCTCATGAGCAGGTTTAAAAAAATTTCTACACGACTTATAAGTCAGGGAAATTTACATGGGTTGTCAGGGAAAGGATTTGGTAAATTTTAGTATGAACCCTGTCAGGACACCATGATAGTACTTGTTTACAGGGTTCCCCCTGAATTGGAAAACATGAAAATGTTAAGGGAAATTGGAAATCTCTGAGAAATTCAGGCTTTCTCAATGCGACACTTTAGGCCAATGTAGCTTGCGAATGCATTATGGGCCAAAGGCGATTTGGAATGCATACACATGTACATTAATGGGCACAAACATGTAAATACTACGCAAATAATGCCAGGACAGACCTGCTGGGCCAAGGTCACACATTTTAATCACAGGCATAATTCGCCATTTTTAAAGCGACTTAACGAAGATGTAGATCTGCTAAAGCAAAGCTAAACACGTGCGCTAGAGGGCGCCCCTTTTTCGAAATACGATCTTAATGATAGCACAACTGCGAATAACGAACTCTGCGAATCCATTTTTTATGATCTGATATTATTTCATTTGTGAGCGCGAAATTTAGGCAAAGTTTAAAACTATTTACGCAGCGAAACTTCGTTTCGGGACCCAAACATTAAGATGCTTCCACTGATAAGCCTAGCCTATATTTTAGCTTGGCAAGATATTTTTAAGGATCTGGGTTATGCTGATATACGTGCCTGTGCCAATCGTTATTTCTTCCCAAATAAACACACTTCGCTGAATAACTATCCGAGACAGAGTGATCAGACGAAATGAAATTTTATCCATTTCTTGGTGATTCCCAAGCAGATGCACTTATATCGGCTTATAACTCCTTGGCCGTTTTTCAATCTTTTTTACTTTATTCAAGGCGACTTGTATCATCGACGTATAAGCATTTTTAAGTTTTGTTAACATTAATCCGGAAAAAAATAAATCTAGCATGAAAACTTTATCTACTATTTCCTCGTCATTGCTCATTTGGTACGTTATCATTCAAGCACTGTGAATCCGGTGTGCATTTGGTCACTGCTTACAAAACCGAATCACCCAAAAAAACTGATATGGCGTGCATGGGGCAAGCCAGCATCCCACCCTACACTTACTTTCCCTTTGTAAGTTCATGCCTAAAATATGATGTAATAAACAACTTTTTTCCTAAACTGCCCTATTCATTTAACACACTTTAATACATAGTGGTACTTTTGTCTCAGAAATACTGCAATTCTACGAATGGTATAGAGTCAGAGGTCAGTAGATGAAGATATAATTGAGAATCCTAACTCAATTGTGCATTTTTCAGTTACATTTAAGTGGCTTTTGGAACAGCTAAACACTCAGTCAGCACTAAATAAATGAAATTAAAACTAATTCTTCTGAGTTTTTCCAAAATGTGTTCCTTTTTTAACTACCTCGCCCACACTATGCACAAAACTAGTTAATCCTAAATTGCCTAAAGATTTCCTAAATTGCCCTATTCAGTTAACACACTTTAATACATATTGGTACTTTTGTCTCAGAAATGCTGCAATTCTATGGATGTTAAAGTCAGAGGTCGATAGATGAAGATATAATTGAGGATCCTAACTCAATTGTGCATTTTTCAGTTTTAAATTTAACTAGCTTTTAGAACAGTTGAACACTCAGTCAGCACTAAATAAATGAAATTAAAACTAATTCTTTTAAGTTTTTCCAAAATGTGTTCCTTTTTTAACTGCCTCGCCCACACTATGCACAAAACTAGTTAATTTACCTACTTGAGAACCTCCATTGCTGGCTTCATAAATACTAGGTTAATAAACTAGTTTCTCTGCACCACGAAGACGGGGTATTGACAGTTTTTTTTATTATAAATTTTGGTAAATAGTGTAAGATTTTATCCCCTTGATATCAACTTAGTTCCACCGCATGACATGGATGTCGATGAGGTTTGCTTGATCACAACGGTTGTTTTAGCCTTCAAACATATCGTTAGCATATTGATCTAAGGGTTTTTCAATGAAAATCCTTTTATAGTGAAGCCAGCATGGTTGGCGTGATGGATGTCACTATATTCCACCATTGAACTGTGAGGGAATTAGACGCGATATTATAGCCAAGAAGAATGAAGGGCTGCAAGGGTGAGTTTCCCCCCGCATTATCGTCGACTACTATTTATACATCAATATCATATCTAGTGTGACGCTTTTAATAATTTAGCAGTTATGGAGCAAGTGTTTATCGACAGATCTCCACACTGCACCCGACTAAACCATATGATGGCTGTAAAAACCGTTCCCAGAAAAGATTGAATAATGCACGACATTTATTAAAGGACGAGGACGTGAAGTGAAATATGGCTGATTAATAACAACGTCTACAGTTCGGCAGACGGAGCTGAGTAGCGGAACCAACATGATTTTTGGTGAGTGGAATCACCAACTCGTACAAGACTGCAACCATCCTGTAATATTCACATGTCAACAAATACAGCAGTTTTTCTTGTTTTAAATATTACTATCAAAAATTACTAGAACATTTTAATACCGTTTGATACCTATACAGAAATATGGAACGTATTTCTATGTTGAACAAATATTGCATAAATAATTTATAATTAAAGTTTTTAGAAAAATTCACTAGCAACACGTGAGCTAGAGCTAGAGCGTGTCACTATCTGTACATGGTTAATTTAAGGAAGTCATAGATGTAAACGCGTGTCACTCCCTTTACTTGACTTGAACATAATTAAGAATCAGCAGAGAGTGGTTTTATTCAAGGCGCCCTAAACAAAGAAAATTCGAATCGCTGCTAGTAGCAAGTAAACAGGTTAAACAGGCTTAATCTAAGATTAGCACATAACTTTGATTTTGCGCTTTGGTAATCTAAAACCAAACACTGCGAAAATCCCAATCTTCGAATGATTGTTGTATGACAAGCGAAAATCATATTATACACCATATATGCTGTATCTGGTTTAAAGCAAACATTGTTACACCCCAAGATTAGCACTGCGCTTTTATGAAGCAGAGGGTTCTGCACTGTAAACCGTAAAAGTACAAATGCAATTTTTGTGGGGTACAAATGTACATTTGCACCCCATATATCATGTATGTACCCAAAGGGATGAAATGATTTAAATATTTCCACTTCAAGATACAATAAGACTCAAATGTACCCCTAAGATCACATGTCAAGGGTACACGTGCAAACCACGTATGTACCTATATGGTGTGTATATAGTTTCAAAACATTTGTAAACCAGTAAAACCATGTAAACTTACATCACAACTGACGTGGCATAAGGGAACCTTAAATCAAATCTGACATGCGATCATACATGTAAAGAGTGTGCAAGTTTAAGTAATACATGTATGTTCCACATGTACAGTAGAACCTGTCTAAGTCAATACTGTAGGGACCGGGCATCACGTATCGGTTTAGACAGGTTATTGACTTAGGCAGGGACATTAATCAAGCATGGGACGAGCTCGGGACCGGCCGCTGATATTAGGTTATGGAGATTATAAGTTTACACAGTATAAGTTAAGACAGGTTCTACTGCAGTTCGCTATAGCAAATTTTTAGATGGGGATGCTGCAAAAGTTGGCAAAACTAATTCAGACTATGGTGATGAAGAGGTTCCACATTTCAAAGTGAAACAAGTAAAACTAATTTTGACTGTTCCAAACGCAGCATGGATAATATCCACTGAAGAATGTAGATTTAAAACCAACAATGCGCATGTATTAAATCCATTGCATATCAAGTAACAAAACTGCTGTCTTGCCAACATGCAGCTTCGCTGTCCTAGCCCCGGCTGCAGTGGGATCGTTATCACAAATCCAGTCGCATCCAAGTAGAACCTTAAGCCGGAGCCCATTTATATGTTGTCAAATTAGATGGGGAGAAGCAATTTTCAGTTTCAAATTCATTGTATATTTGATCGTGCCCAACAAGCATGAGGCAAGTGCGCTTTCCCATCTAACCCCCTCTTATTCATCTACACCTCAATAAAACCTGCAACATAAACTGGGAGCGCATGCAAATGTGGTCGTTGCAGGGTAAAAAAGGGCAGCCCATAATTTTTTAATGGAAAACAGTAGCTGCATCTGCGCATGCGTCAGTGGAAATCATCGGTATGCGTAGTCATGAGTGTTGGATTAGTGCGGTGGGGCCGACCAGGACAGGAGGAATTTAAAAGCAATTTGCCATTTGCACACCACCATGACAACGTCCCCCCATTCGTCATTCCTTACTAATAGTCATTTGTCTCCATATCTGACTAAACTTTGTGGTTGCGACTAGAACGCTCCCTGCGGACTTTAGTTAGCGTCGAAAATTAGCATGCTTCGATTAGCATGCTGCAGCCCAATGCCATTTAAAATGCGGGATACAATTTAGAAGACGGCCACGCATGAGTTGGCTTAATTGCGTTCTTTTAAGCCGCTTAATTTTGCCACGGACGAGCACTGCGTGAAACGACATCGCCTGTAACGAGCAAACACAGTTGCATTCATTAAATTCTTTCGCGATGTACTTTTTGGGAAAAACAGTGAATCAAAGAACACGAACTACTGTAGAAGAAACGTAAAAATTAAAACGCGCCTAAAAGCAAAAATATTCATAAACAAGTAAGCATTGATGCCACTATTCTTATCATTCATGCAAATACATACACTATCTGAAATGTGACATTACTTTAATAACTACCGTGCATGTACACTGTAAACCATAAAAGTACAAATGCAGTTTTTGTGGGGTACAAATGTAAATTTGCACCCCATTATAAGACTTGGGTATTTGCATTAAGAAATGACCGACATCCATGTCTGCTAATGACCTTCATCATGGAATGTATGCGCATTTGGTCATCTTCTGTACCCATGTCGTTTTTGCAAAAATAAGTAAAAATAAGAAAAGAAAAAGAACAGAAAAAAATGAATGCAAAGGTACCTCCAAGGTACATTTGCCATGGACATATGTACCTGAAAGTGTTGAAAATTAGGTACAAATGATTACCATGTACCCAAAAAAAAGTAAATGATTTTAATATTTGTACCTGAAGGTACAATATGAATGGGTACAAATGTAGACTCATATGTAGCCCTAGGAGCACATGTCAAGGGTACACGTGCAATCAACATACTGTGCAACATACTGCAAACAACATACACCCATAGGGTGTGTATATACATGTAGTTTCAAAACGTTTGTTCCCTTAAGGTTCAACATCTGTACTTTTTCCGTTTAGAGGGTATAATATCTTATGTAGTTTAAAAAATCACCCTTTAATAACGTAAATGACGTTAAACGTTGATGAAAGTCTATATCCGTTCATAATGAATTTACAGGGAGTCTTCAATTAGCATCGTTTCGTTATAACGTCATTGAGAAAAATATATGCAGTATGCAGTGTGCGCTCGTACTGTATTGTATATAAGTATACATACAAAGGCCCTCCTTGCAGTCATAAAAACACAAACGTACTACTGTAGAACAAAATATTGTATTTGTGTTTATCTGTGCATGTAAAACAGATTTATTTCTGTAGCACGCATTTCATTATCTTCGATTTCACCAACCACGTTAAGCGACTCCTTGTATTTCCACGTGTACACATACTGATTAATTTTTTGAAAAACTTAGTTACTGTATACATTGTAATCCTTGTTGCTGCATACAATGTATCGTCGTTCCACTACTTGTCAAATACACAAGATTTACACATGTTTTCTGTGCTTCTTGTGTTTAAGCTAACCTAACCCATAACCAAAGATACAATCATTGCCAGTCTGCAATGATTACAAAAATAAACTGCCCCTACAACCAGGCAATCACTGCCAACATCAGAGCCGTTAAGAGGCAATTTAACCTAGCCCAAACTTAGCTAACTTTGTCATTTCTGACTTCACTGCTGTCCGTAGCCGCCAGGCAGCCGTTAGGAGAAGCCCACTTTCTCCTAGTCTATTCTGATGGATCAAGGACAACGCCAATGTATGACCTAAGTATTTGCTCACACATTCTTGAAATTTGCATATCTTATAAATTATGGGGACTACAAAAACTGATTTCTACTTAGTTTAGATCCCATCCTCGTGATCCTCATTATTAGCAAAATTTCGTTAATCATCATTAACAGCATTTTACTTGGTGAAACATTTTTTTAGAAACAAAATACCAACGCGATATACTAGTATGAATGAGAGTGAAATTTGGACATTTTACAGGCCTCTGCTGATGCGGCATTCATGCATTATGACACCTCTTAAGCGCCCTGTTGCTGACATGCCATTTCTGAAGTCTGCTTTTCCGGTTCGGGGACAGCTGCAAGCTCTTGGGGGCTTAACTTGGCAAATTGGGCGGGTGGTCCAAAACATCAAAATTATTTTCACTGTGGACAGACTGCCTCGAGACAGCAAGTATTGCGTGCAGCTACCGCAGAGCAGATCTGCATGATTCAATAAAAGGCGTTAAAAGTGTTAAGGTGCTCCAAGTCCAAGACCAGCCATGGCAACAATGGCTAGTTTCATGGACCAGTTTCTTTTCGAAATCGACAACCCCGTCGCAAATGTCATATTGGATCCGAACGAGTGAATTAAGAAAGACCAAAACACGTTGGGTTCGGTCGCCTTGCATTCCCCAAAGATCGACATTTCTAGGGTGTGCAAGTGGCGCGAAATAGTTTGCACGCCATCGAATGGTGCGCACAGATTGTCCATGAGGGTGGCAGAGATCACGCCATTTCCCAGCGACAATTCGCTCGCTTCATTTGCTGCCCTGCCAAGATAGCGCTTTTCCCGTCCGACCCAATGATGTATCAAGTGCAATCCCATTGAAATTTTTTTTCCCAAAGACGAGTTGACATCTCAATTTGAGCGCAGTGATGCTCCAGTGAGCGCCCTGGTGGTGGTGTTTGTCCATTTCGATCGAAAAGTTGCCAGGACCGAAACGAGCCTCACGATTGGATTTTTGCATCGTCGAGTGTGTAAGACCTGTATCCGGCAAGTGCACAAATTTCGCGAGGCAACAAACTTAACCAGCAGCCGCCATTTCCCAAAAGCAATCCGCGTGCATATTAAATGCGTGTGTGTCCATGCGAGCTAAACCTCGATCTTCACCTGACAAACGTGGAAATTAGGCGGGTGTCCCTCAGGGCCCAGCCTGTCAAGAAAACTTTTGTTTCCAAATAATTACCCGGTGAATCCACCAAGTTAGAAGACGATGGCCTACTGGAGCAGAAGCGCCGCAGTGCATTGCACCGATAAGCGACGAGATTTTTTTCTCAGAATTTATCGCTGTGCTGCAGTTGCACATTTTTGCCTGGCGCAGGTCCATGCCCTGACGTGTACGTGCTACGTGCGTTTAGACAGTCACCAATAAAACGCATGGATGGAGTAAACAGGGACCACATTAAGCTGTCGCAGACTTTTTTAACCTTATTCGAAATGTTCAATTATTGACATAATGTGGTGAAAACCGTGAAATTGGCCACTTTTGATACTTGAGTTTCGTGTCAAGCAAAAAATAAGAAAGATTAAGGCCCATCCTAAGCCGTTTGAAAAAGCGGTGTGACTTTGGGGACACCCCTGCACACCATTCAAAATACTCTGGGATATACGTTCGCGTTAACAAATAAATAAAAACGTTAAATTTTTTTGCCTACCATGTACATGTACAATGTTTCATCCACTAGGTGCATATTTGATTTGATTTGATTTGATTTGATTTATTTATTTGCCCCACTCTGGTAAAACTTATAGTACAATATAATCAGACAGTTGGTACAGGGAAGTATATGTGACAGGAGCCTGCTGGGTGATCAGGTCACCACTAACGCACGCCCCTTTAAAAATGGGCCGAAGTCGAAGCTGTTTAAAGTCCTTGTAAAGGTGCCCCGGTTTGTCGCAGTAGTGATTTCGGTAGGAAGTGCCCGCCACACTCGTTCAACTCTGTTGCTGAAGAAATGAAAACGGCAATCCAGGCGGCATTGTTGTGGTAGTAGTTTGAGGCCCATACCAGCTCGCGTGTTGCATCTAGGGGCCATTGTAAAAAATTGGTCAAATGGTAGGTGGGATAAACCATGGAGTATATCGAAGAACAGGGACAGGTCCTGTTTGAGGCGCCGCAGCTCCAGTGATTCAAGCAAGAGGGCCTTTAATCGGTCGGGGTATGAGGGCCTATGCAATCCAAATAGGCGGCGGGTGAAGTAGCGTTGCACGTCTTCCACTGCGTCGATGTCTTTGAGGAGCCATGGTGACCAGACCTGCGAGCCATATTCTAAGATCGGTCGAAAAAAAGCCAGTGGGACCTTTGGCGTCATTTGATGACGTAAGCGCGAATTTTTCTCATTTATATTTCACTGTTTGATAATGAACTGCGTAATTCGCGACTTTAAGGAGCAACAAGGCACCTAGTGGACAAAACATTGTACATGGTAGGCAAGAAATTTAACGTTTTTATTTATTTGTTAACGCAAACGTATATCCCAAAGTATTTTGAATGGTGTGCAGGAGTGTCCCCAAAGTCACACCGCTTTTTCAAACGGCTTAGGATGGGCCTTAATGAATTTGAAACAATGACCTTTGCTTTGCTATATGACAATGCAGTCACCCAATGATATGATTTAATAAATCTATCCAGTGTAAATTGGCAGGACTTATCAATCGGCATCAAATTACCTCGAAGGCGAATAGGCTCTTGTTTATAAAGCATGATTCCAATTTTCCAAAATAAATACATGTACAATTGCAGGAAATTGGGACGTACTGCGAGCGTGTATGCATTATGCCCTGCTCAAAATGTGCACAGAATGAATAAATTTCAACCCTACTAGTCTTGTATACATGCACAATGTACAGAAGTGCCTGTCCCAATTTGTCCTTTTTATGTTTTGTGTTTTCTTTTCTTGTGTTTAACCTAATTATCTGACCTAGAATCGTAATTTGACTAACTGCCCACAGCTAAGCAATCACTGCTAGCCTAGGAGCCATCAGGAGAAGCCCGTTATCTCATAGTGTCGATGCAGCAGCCAGCAGGGCAAAATAAAACATCCTATTCTTGAAAATGTTTCGAATTAAGTATATATTAGAGCAATATATTTATTCAGTTTTTTCGCAAACTATGCATCCGTTTACAAGTATTTTTGTGCGATGTAGCTCTCAAACGTGTAACGCTGCGATAAACTTCTCAACAACCACAAATCTCATTTTTTAAAGTTTAGTCGGCTATGAGTACCTTAAACAATTTAAATAAGTTAAATATCGAATGGACAACACAAAATAACTTGTAATATTACTTTTTCCCTATCTAACTATTGGTTTCTGGACTAATGGCGACATTGCTTGCAATTGCAACGGAGCGATGGAGGAGCATTCACAACTAGATATTACATATGGTACACAACTCATAAATTGTCAATTCTCATTTTAAAGCAATATTACGCCGAATAAAATTATCTCAATTTGCAGAGTTTACTTCTGAAACAATGGCGTGTTATTACAAAATAATTCGCCAACTTGCTTCTTATGTACAAAGCACATTCTAAATTGACATTTTTTAAGTTGTGCAAGTTAATAAATACATGTGCAATATCAAAACAGAACCTGGGGCCAGAATTGGGGGCCGGTGCATAGACATCGATCACAAGCTTTTATCAAAGTAACACAGCGTTTCCCAATGCACTGCGCTGACTGGACCTAGGAAGACAATCTCCCGATAATGTGTCTACGAAAAATTGGATTCAAACTAATTTAATAACATCTTGGCTACAATCAAGTTGCTCGTGATAACCGCGGGGCACCCTGCAGCCTATTTTTTTCCGGGTATTATATCGACGCGCAGAAACAAGAATTCACGGATATCTACCACATTAATTATTTATGGCAATAATGGCTCCTCCAAAGCCTCGTGGTGCGTCCAAACCGAGCGCTGGCAACCCCCAGTGCATAGATGGCGAAACCCTATACCTCCTAATGAGATTAATTAGGAAGATGCAATTTGGGCAAGTACAATTGGTCGCGTGTCAGAACGGCCGATTGGGTGAATTGAGCATCGCAATCACCAATTCCGCCATCCCAGTCGGGTTGTTTTCGCCCTTTGAAGTGATCCAATTGGCTTCGATATAGAGAGCGATGATTTATTAGGTGGTAAATGCTTCTGATCGTTTCGGGCATCACGAGAATTACCAACCCCAACAGCTCAACGGGTGTGGAACAACGTTGCTTCTTTCCCAAATTGAGTTGGCAAATAAAAACAAACTCAACTGGAAAATGGCAACTACCATAATCCAGTCCCTGTCGGCCATCGCCACGTTGGAAGCACTGCAGCTTGCAAATGGAATGGAAATTTAAACTATTTTCCCAAAAGTTGCGAGTGGTAGTTTGAGTTGCTTTTTTCCTGAGTGGAAAGGTTGTATATGGTCATTACATGTACATGTGAGCCAATTAAGGCCATGTATATATGTTATGTGTTGGTGAGGTTTGCCTGTCATATGCGTTGTTATTTTTAATATCAAATCCTTATTCAAAATTTATAAACCTTATACCCCCTGCCACAACAATGCAGATGGAATGGAAATTTAAACGATTTCGTAAACTATTTTCCCAAAAGTTGCAACTTGGTAATTTGAGTTTCTTTTTCCCTCAGTGGAAAGGTTGTATATGGTCATTACATGCACATGTGAGCCAATTATGGCCATGTACATACAGTATGTTATGTGTTGGTGAGGTTTGCCTGTCATATGCGTTGTGTTATTTTTAATATCAAATCCTTATTCAAAATTTATAAACCTTATACCCCCTGCCACAACAACACAGATGGAATGGATTCCCAAAAGTTGCAACTTGGTATAGTTTGAGTTGCTTTTTTCCTCAGTGGAAAGGTTGTATATGGTCATTACATGTACATGTGAGCCAATTATGGCCATGTATATATGCTATGTGTTGGTGAGGTTTGCCTGTCATATGCGTTGTGTTATTTTTAATATCAAATCCTTATTCAAAATTTATAAACC
>JAQFYZ010003747.1:0-12684 GCA_034695085.1 Cylindroiulus punctatus | reverse complement strand
GTTTTGTTTCCCTGTTGCCTTGTTTTAAAATTTATTGATAGATTTTTACTTCTGTGTCGCTGTTTGTCCTTTTTATCGTTTACACTGTCCTTGTCTTTTCTTATATATTTCTATTTCTCAATCGGTTTCACTGTATCGTTCGGGCACCATTTTGCCTTGCAGGCACTGTGCCCCCTAAATCCATACACACACACACACACATGTAGTTGGTCTTTTGTAAGTTAGTTTGGAAATTCAACATTATTTCATCTGCTTTTTGCCCCTTTGCCTTTGAGACAATAAAATATTTTCTCCTAATCGGACTTGAGCTGGCAGAGATTGCCTGCTTTCAATGCGGCCCAGTGAGTACAATTCCATTTTGTAGCTTAGTTTAATAGGTTATGGTTGGGCAGAATAAACACAGATAATCACAAACAGGAAAAAATACGGCTGGAATATATATCGTTTGTGTTTGCTAGACAAGTCTGGTTGGAATACATTCGTTTTGTGCACATTTGGAGCAGGAAAGTTACCCCACTTAATCAGTTTATCTTGAGGCACACAACACTCATTTCCAATCACTTACATGTATGTAGTTTGCTGAAATTTTCCCCAATAGTTGGCATCATATGCTTGTATAAATGTAGAGTGCCTACAGTTTCATAGCATGCATGCATACATGCAAACATATATGCATTCAAAAAAAAAGCATGGCATGCAAACATATTTTGTGATATCTTTTGTGGCACTATTGTGAAGGTTTATAATTTAAAAAGTTGATTTTCAGTGGTATGCTCAATAACTTTTTAAGATGACGTATCAAGTATGTACTGATAGTCGATACACTAAACTTGCAGCATAGTAATTATGAAACCATGTAACATATGGTATAGGAATTCACAGAAATCTTTACCAAGGAGCGATTCAACATCAGAGAACACCAAGAAGTCTTTGGTATGACAAGAAATTAACTGCATTTCGATTACGTCCCAGGGTAAGCCCGTATATTAAATCGTGAAAGATCGCCTGTACTAACGAACCTAATCATCGGGCATCCTTAGAAGTACTTTAAGAAGACGACTTAGGTTCATGCGAAGGAATCAATCTGCCAGGATATTACTTCCCGTCCTTGAGGTCTTACTCTGTGCATGATTGTTTACGCGAAGCCATTATCGTCGGAGTTTAGTGGGTCTTTACAACGGCTATGCGTTTGCTGCGTTAATTAAATCAACATCGTTTAAGCTCTTCCTAATTATGGCCTCCTTTTAGATCCAAGAAATCTGGATTGCTGAACTTGAGTGTGTTCTGATTATGCCGCAATAAATAACGTGACATTGACCGAAATTAGTAGAAACCGAAGAGACCCATTAAATGTGTAAATTAAAGTAATTGCCAGGAACGCTATTAGGTATTTTAATGGCAGCAGTTTTATTGCGAAAGCGTCTCTATCTACGTAAGCTGCTGTTGACATGTCATGAGTGCAGGGCAAACTCTCTCGTCAACGACTAAGCGAATGCATTTGTCAATAAAATGAATTGATCTGATGTAGAAGCTTTCACATGTAATATTTCGGAAATTCCATTCACAAATTGAATTGTTGTTAACATTCATTCCATTCACAAATTGTATTGTTGTTACCATATGGTTATCAATATGTTAGTATATGACTGACCAAAACACAAATCGATGTGTTGAATGGTTCCTAGCAGTTAGTTATTGGGGTGACCTAATTTGAGGTCATGCTTTTTTGAAATAACTACAGGTTAATCATTTTCGGTAAAGTCGGATAAGTTTGGGATGGATGGATGAAATAATTTGTAATGTTAACGAACACTTAGTGTGTTTACGTTGCATGTCTTCGTTACGTATAGTGCGCAGTAAAGCACAAAAGGACAGAAGCAGAACACGGAAAGGGCAGATGTCTAGACCATTAATCTGCCACAAAAACATTGTCATTATTATTGCAATGTCATTTTCATACAAAAATGCTGTTTTGCTTGTTGTAAAACGTGCCTGTTAAGGCCAATAAAAAACGTCTGTACTAGATGCAGTTATTTTGGCACTATCCAACAATGACCTGTAAATAAGAAGGCGTTGTACCTTTTGTATGAAAATGTTTTTACGAGGCATAATTTACATGGCGTGTTTTCTGGAATTGTGCAAGCAATTCAATTAAATTACAATTAGACGCGCACACTCACCCTCCATGTAATCCAAACGAAATGAGTGTGACATGAATGAGGAATGAGGCGTTAAAGCACTGCTGTAATCGTACTAAAGCCCAGGAACATGGGCTTGACAAAAATGCCAAAGTTTTATTCATGCACAATCACGAGTCGCTCAAGAGAACCGCCGATATTGTTGCGGTGTGCCTGCAAAGCCATCGATGAAGGCCTCGCTTTGTGCTGAGCAAAGAATGCAAAAAGCCACACTGACCATTCGTCAGAATGCACGCTTGGGGGAGCCTGGATAGGCAAGCGTTGATAGAAAATCGATTAGCCAGGCGGACTGTCCCATCATTATACCTTGCGTCACGATTGGCCAGTCCAGCTCCTGCAGAAAAAAACTGGAGATGTCAGCCGACCACAGCATCCTCATGTCCCACGGATGACCGATAACCTCCAGACCGTGACCGTTCGCAGTGACCCCAGTTTTTTCCCTCTCCAACCTGGGCCACGTTTAATGGCGATCCCAGTGGCCAATTTGGATCGCTCATTACGATTGACAGACGACTGGTCAGCATCGGTCAGCCTGAGATGCGTCCAGCAGGCGACACGATTTGGCTTTCTGGCAAATTTGCCATTAGTCGGAATTGAATTAGAATGTTCTTTGGGCGCCACTGACGGATCCACCAAAATCCATGGATTTCGAGAAATTGGGACAAAATTCGAAAACAAGTCCTCGCGTGATTGATTAAAATGGGAAAGGAGACCGATTTGCTAACTGAAATCCTGTCGGTTTTCTTAGTTTTAAGTCTGGCTTTATTTGCCTTTTGAGAACCGAGGAGGCGAGTTTTGGAATGGGGATCTGGAACATCGTTTGGCTTCTTTACTGCCGCTGGGACAGATTAGGACGCATTAAGCTGCTTACCTCTGTCGTTGGGTTCATATGCGCTTTACACCGTAAACAATAAAATGCAGGAGCTGCCATGTCAGGATGCAGTTTACGGTGATAGTCGTATCGTTTGGTGATGTGGTCAATGCGTGGTAACTAGATAAATATGTTTGCAAGCTTGGACGAAACTGGCGGGTATGGCCCAAATTGCACATGGCATCAGTGTGGTTTCAAGTGCCTGAACATTTTGTCCGAAATATTAACCACGGTCGTTTGTCAAATTATTAATAAAGCAATGTCGTTAGAGCTTATCATGGAAATTCCTGCAAAAATAAGGCAATGCATATTCACAGAAACAGTTTCGTTTCAATTGCCCCTAATTGTTGGCAATCACTGCAAGCAGATACGCACGTAGTGATTGCCACCCTAGTTGTTACCCCTCTAACCCTGAGCCGAAATTAAGCAAGTCTTTGAGAAATATGACTTATCGAGCTACTTGGTAACTACAGTTATAAGCTGATGGAATAGGGGGAAGTCCGTTGTAATTAATATGCATTAATGCGACTAACGTAATTCGTATTGTATTGGACCTGTGAATAAAAACGTAAGCTGACACGGAGAATATGTTACAATTAATTAAGTGATGTGCATTAATGCATCGTGTTTACCTTGTTTTTTAAAGAAAAAATCTTCGTGCATATTGTACCGGGTGCCCAAAAAGCTCTACTCGCCATAACAAGAATTTTAGAAAAATTTAGTTGCCAGAATCAAATTTTGATAAACAATAGAAGAGCCAACGTTATGTATTCAACGCTGATTCTATTTGGTCACACCACAACAGCGGCCATCTTAAGGCTATTCCTATGTAATGCCATTTTAAATGCTGGTGATTGCAGCATCACCTGCTGGAACTCCCTGTAAACCAAATACACGCAATAAAAATTAGCAATGCTTTATACGTTTTCTAAAATTTGTGCCTTGCAGCAACAGTTTTTGAAATTAATTTTTGCAGTAAGGATAAGACTATGATCATTATATTTACCTCCATATTTACCCTGTTTCAATGTATGAAACCCTATCAGGATTTATTTGCTTTCCTAATGGCACGTATTCATTTTAATCTTTTTTAAGGCGTTGTAATTTTGATAAAGTAAATAATGGAAATTTAATTCGTAACCAGGCTCGTTGCTTATGAAAATTCAAAATTACCTTAGCTGTTACATTCTGAAGCGCATATCAATGAAATTGAAGCAGTTTTAAATGCATGAATGATGCCTGGATGATGGCCAACATTAGACGTTGGGTGACGAACTATCAGGCTTATTTTTCCGCCATAAAAGCCTAGGACCACTTCGATCTGGTCAGAGTTATGAGACCGAGAATTGCAGCGCCCATGTGCCAAAGACGAAATGGTCAAGGAAGCACATGAAAACGATACTGACAGCATGAAACTCAGATAAAGCGCCGGAGAAATAAATAAGCCACGTAAGGGCTGCTGAAAACACAGGAGGGAATTTTGTCACCCAGGCAAAAAGACATTGCTTACTTAGCGCTGCCATTTCGCTCGACCGTAAAGAAGCCCGATTCGGACTGTCTTCGCAACTCTATTTATCACCCTCGGGGCTAAAGGGGATTTTTGTATGTAAATAAAATGCTACACGTAGAGGAGGCGAAATGGCTTGGATTTGATTGTGAGAGTGGACTGTGCATAATGAAGTTGAATCACAGTAGGGTTCGCTTTATTACGTTTTCAAACGTGGCAAATGCTGACTTATTGCAATTCGAGTTCGGGGCACATGGAGTGTCCGATGGACGGAGATTTTCAATACTTTAAAGCGAAATGTGTGGCCTGATTGGATTGAATTCACCTTGATTTATGTAGGTGGTTATTGGCCTTGCAGGGTTCACTCGAAAATCAGGAAAAATACACTTGAGTACTTTTGGACTTGTGGACTTCTGGTCTTGTGATACACGGTTGTTTCCTGTGCAATGGAATACAATTCGAGTGTTTTCTTATGTATAATATTTCCACAACATCAAGGAAAACTAGACATGCACTTACAAAGCCATGGGTTCGACGAAACTTGGTGTTCTTGAAAAAATCAAGCCTAAAGGTTTGCTGTTTTTCTTTGATTGGCTTCGTTTGCATCCTCTCAAAACACAATACAGTAACATTGTACATTAGAAAAGGAACCTCTTGGATAATTGGGACTACCGCATGATGCATCGTATTATACAGTTACACATGGCAAGCATAAAGTCTTATACTCACCACAAATATAAATAGATGACTGTTAGAATTGCAAAAAGAAAATTAAAAAAATTGAACTAACGCCCTCCAAAGTTTAGTCGTTGTAACTATAATATACTTTGAAAGATGCGTTTCGGTAATGTGAGTAGGACTTCATGATTACCCTGTACAATGTATATGCCGAATTTAATAAATGAGTCCACTGGTTTATCCTTGTGCAGTTGCGGGCTGGTTCCGTTTCTCTCATTTTTGGTGCTACCCACTGGTCTTTCATAACGAAAATAAATGTAGAGCACCGATTTGCATCATCAAAACTGAATCATTAATCACTGAAAATTAGTCTTATGCAGTAATGAGCAATGATAATCTTGCTTGAAGCCTTTAAGGACGTGATGGGATATGGAGACGGCCTGGTAAACCCTTGCCCATCACCTTTGACATGAAAGGGCATGTTACCATCTGTAAAAGAGACTTTTACAGAGATAAATGTGAGAAAATGACACCTGTAATAGCCTATAGCTTTTTACAAGCCAAAGTGTAAAACGAATAATTTAACAGATAAATGCATTTGTATGCTATAAATTATTCCTTAAAATGTACATCAAGTACAGGCAATACAATTGTATAACTGGAAATTATACGCACATGTTATTTTTTCAATTAATTTAGGGTCATATGGATTTTCAAGCTTTCTTGTGACTACCGTTTTTATTTCCAATCCCATAACAATTTTACCAGGTTGCAATATTTGACTTGACTATAGGTTGTTTGCAATTTCAAATTTGTAACTTTTTAAAATGCGTCTTATTTGTTCTATTGTTTTTGAAATTATTATTTTCGCAATTAATAACTGCAACATAGTGCGGAAACTAGGATTATCCACCTTTGATAATGCTTTCCTTCATGACCCCTAACATTTAATAGCAATTTAGGTGATGGTATACTTAAAACTGCATTTTATGTGATGAAATTCAAAAAATCATTAGATGCATCAACACATTTCCCCCATTGCCCGAGAATAAGGCATCACATTGTCACTTGCACATTTGGGATTTAAAATTAAGCTTAGTAACTTATTAGGGTGTATTATTTGAATCGTAATTTCGGTCACACATAACCACACAAGCATTTTGTCATACATGAGGCCATATAAATTTCTTCATCTTTGCATACATGTATGAGTATAATTCGCATTTCTTCTCATCCAAAGGCGTTTTTACCTTCCTTGCATACGTTGTAATAGTCTCGAAGGACTTTAATCTTCACATCAATCATAACAGGAAAGTTTCTATAAGCTGCGCTGTTCCCAGAATTGATCCAGGAAATTGCCTGTCGTTTATATAAAATTCAAGATGAACTCGTCTGGATGCAGGCGCATGCACTATATACCATTTGCCATTTTGGGTATTTGACAGCATGAGTAACATTCGCTTTAGTTTGCTTTCGAACTTATAACCGTCAATAATCGTTTTTTCTTATTTTTGATATGACGTTGTAAGGACTCAAATATTTAGAATTCAGAAGAGCGTCCAACAAAAAATGACCTATCGGTTCATTTGAAAATACGACTAAATTGTTTACATGACTATCGATATGCAATGATGATATGAAAACCTTTCCAACAAAATCGATTTTTGTAATAAAAGAAGATGACTATACTATACACGGTATACAAAAGGTAAATCATTCGAACAAAACTGATTTTCATGCAAGACACGTTTAAATGCTTTGGTCTGATTGAGATGCTTTCTAAGCAATTTTCACATTTTATTAATGTGTCCTTCAGGTTTTTTCGGCAGACATTTAAAATCTGCATTTGAAATGTACGGATATATTCCAAGAACCGTCGAGTTCAGACCAACAGACTCGAAAAATGCAATTTCCTTTAGTCATCCTTTCAATGCTTGCATGTCTTTAATATATCTTCCTTAAGAAGTTTTTTGCCTAAAGCCTGTGTCAAATAAAATTGGGGATGTTTATTTTGCTCATGAAGACAAATGTTTTATGTTGACGGTTTTGCAAACTGTCGCTCCTATAATTTTTGTTTATACACTAGTCTATGTGTGTGCACAGCCAATAAGTGTTTACTGTAAACTTTGACAATTTGATTACTTGTTAGATAAGTGTTAGGACTTTAACAGGATAAAGTTTGTGAGATTAATACCGGTTTTAATGAGTAATAGGACATAATACTGATACATTTCAAATTTTTCAAATTGCATTGCTAGTTATATGTTCACGTACAACATGTGATGCCTATAGTAGAACCAAGAAGTGATGGAACTGAAGGACAGCCAATCAGAGAGATGTGGCTTGTCGGTTTGCGCTTCCACGCGTCTTTAGTCAGTGAAACTTGGCACGTGGCACGTGATTGTAATCAACTAGGCTAAATCAATCGCCAACACGTGATTGAACCCTATTGGTCGGCACATTCGACTCAGTTCCATCACTTCTTGGTTCTACTATAGCTGCTTTTATATGAATCATAGGATTTTAGATATTTTGTAACATGTCACCACCAGGTGACATACATAGACGTAACTAATGTTAACACATTCATGTACATGTATCTAATAAGTTGGTTTAAGGTAGTTTTATTTATGTACACTTAGAGCTTGCATGTAAATGTATTGTCAACTTCAGGAAACCAAGATGAGCTAAGGCCAGCTATAGAAACGTTATTTAACTTGATTTATTAAAATGAAGGCTATTTATGCAAATGGAATCGGTACCCAGTAATACTGCTTTAATGGTAACCACACCACGCACAGCTTTTAAGTCTTATCCTTCAGTATTCAAAAGTAAGTTTTCAAATGCAAATATCAAGGCTGCAGCATCTGTTAGGTTCCTCTCACGCTGTAGGGCCTATACTTCACGAGCTAATTTGACGCTGCGTACCATGTGGTATTTGTGGTCGTGTTTTCATTAACATCTCTTGGCATTTGCATGCCAAATTGTTGCGCGGAAAATGCTTGTTTTTGAACTTTAAGCAGCCAAAAAGGGCACATTGGCATTTTCTTTTATGAGCGCTTATGCTCGTCCTTGTGTCGCATCCGCATTCGTATGCAGTTCCACAATATTGACATTTGCATATAAAAGAAACTCATTAGAATGCTTGCAGGATAGTAAATCGATTCTAGCCCTGGCTTCCCAGCCATGTTTAACTCAAACCTACAAAGGATACAGTGTACTTGCACCTGAGCAAGGGGTGAGCAAGCTGCTAGTCGTGATCGGTTTTGGTGAGGCTTCCCCATCTGAATATTGACGTAGAAAATTTGAACTTCTAAAGTTCTAATGCAAATGCAGGCATTGGACCGTGGCATTGCTTTAGAAATGTGACGGTGTAAAGGAAATGGTGGAGCTTGGGCCAAGACCTAGCTTGTGTCCGTCGCTCGAATCGTCATTCCCAGTGGGTTATTTGCGTTTGACCCACATTTCAGTATTTCGCACTTTGGATGCTGACATGCTGAAAATCCCTGCCTGGCATTTCCAATTTATCTGAACGGTCTGACTAACGCAAATCCAGCGTATCACATCCAGCAAATTAACGTCAGCTTGCATTGACGTATTTTCGCTCGCTCGGGAATTTTAAGCAGTCAAAGTTAACTTTTACAGCTCGAATATACACGAGTTGTTTGGCAAATGTTTTATGCTGTGACGTAATGCACTTGGGAGATCGTGGACCATTTAGAAACTGATATTTACAGTGTACCTGCAGTGATTTTTAAAGGTCGACGTCATTTCATGAATATACACGCATTAAGCTACATGTACATATGGTAAGTACCACATGTACACTGTACATGTGTATATTAAAAATTGCTTACTGTCTTCTCCAAAGAGCAGGACTAGAAAAAATATGGACTTGTAAATTGAACAACTTACAAGATGTTGATTTTTTTTTGCCATAGAAGCTAACATTTGTAAGTTATAATGTGTCAATTGGGTTATGATTTATTAATTGAATTAGATTTTAGATTGAAATTATGCTTATACATGTACATTACGGCAAAAGCAGGCAAAATTTAATGGAAAGGTCATCATTTACTTGTTGGAGATTTCTACAAGTTACAAAGAAGGTGCTAATAATACATGTAATTGTGTGGAAGATAATACTTGTAATTCGATAAATACGGACCTGTAACTTCTAGTGAAGAATTATTTTGTAAAACACCCCACCATGTATTAGGAGTTCAACTTGTAACCCCGTACAATTACAAACCCATACGGTATCTTTATGGAATAGTCCAGCCATACATATTTTTAACATCTACAACTTTGGGCGTTTTCGACCGCTTAACTTTTGCCCTGCTAATTATCAATTCCAACCATGTGGGTTATGCGCGACACAGTTCTTGGAATAAATTAACTTAAATTGTTTCTGGTTGGTTGACACTGTCAGAGTTGGGTCCTGAGCTCCAGTTTATGATCTCACCAGATGGTTGTTTCTCGGCGATTTTCTCACCGCCACATCACTCAGGTCATGTCTTTAAATGCTTAAAATGCACATTTTAACTTCGGCAAACACCTTTTGGAGACTAAAAGTCTGCATGCCATGGTGGATTAAATCCTGTGCATTGTTATACAGGGTGATCACAAAGATTTTCCCGAGTTAATTTCGTCATGTTTTTCAAAAGCATTGAAAGTCTTACCAACATTTTTACATGATTAATCCACTTCCCAATATTTCTCAAAATTATTTAAACGAGATGGTAATTTGTTTGTTTAAAGTTTAATAGGAAAACTAATAGCACTGAGTTTTGGACAGGTTCGATACACGCCATTTTGATGTCATTCGACTACTTTATGGACAGATTCTGTTTTGACGAATATCGGAAAATTGAAACTATATTATTCGGATGCTAGATTTGAATGTAATCTAGTTACTGCACCTAGAGTTTGTGTCGAACTGGATACAATCTTAAATTTTTCATGCATAATCATATTGCCTTGTACTTTGTAATACATGTACAGTATGTACAACGAAATAGTGTCAGAAGGTATGCTTCTGACCTACTGTACATCTCATCCGACATTTGGGTTCTATGGTCGAATGAAGGACATATTTTACAAAAATGCATGCAGTTGGCTTTACGAGTCTCGTGCTTCAGTTACTTCAACTTATCCAATATTTTCTTGTGTTTGACATTACATAATACATTAATCATAATTCGTATTTTTGGCGTAAACCGTCATTGTTTTTCTAGTGAAACACATACAGTGTAAGCCAGAGATCTTAATTTAATTTTCAAGCAAGTCTCAAGGCTTTTTTCCAATACGTGCTGTCTCGATAAACAGCTGCTGCACTTATGATTGGAACGAGTAATCAATAAAAAGGAATGGCGCATTATCGGGTATTTTAAAGTGCAAGAAAATAGAGCATATGCATATGAGACAATCAATAATGCTTGCATACATGTATTTGCACAAGACCAAATCTAGTTTAAAAAAGAAATATAGTACATTTTTGTCATTAATCATGTACCACTAACTGCCAAAGTGGAAGTGTTGGTGGTTTTGGTGTATTCTTTGGAGGGCGTCGATTGTGTAAAACTAACTAGCGTGTTTAAGTTGATAAATTAAGGCACTTACAGCTCATAATAATTTTTGAAGTGAAATGATAAAGTTAAATGATACAATGCGTAAGTTATTTCAACAACAAACAAATTATTTTTCTGCTTTTAATTGCGGTGTCATCAAGTATTTTTTCCTCGTGAAAACTTAAGACAAAACCTTTGGTATACATGTATTAATGTTATAAAAACTTTGAAGTGAAACAATGCTGTGTAGTGTCGTGATGCCCGCTCTGAGAGGGAACCTTTGGATAGGACAACACATTAAAAATTTTACTGCTGGCATGTATTGCGAGAAATAGTGACAAGAGCATTACCACGCAGTGAAAAGTGCATCGGATGCTTTATTTACGTGTTTGCTATCATGAAATGGATGTGAAGAAATAAAACTTGAGCTCATGTGCAACCATAGCTAAAGCACAACGGGCTCTACTTCAGATAATGGCAGTTTTCCACAACCCTCACTGTAGAATTCCTCATAAAAGCTTAACCTTTAGATTGTCGTAACTTTCTTGACTGCATTCTTTGCTGTTTCAGCACATCCTTTGGTGACATATACGTGTACCCTGCATAAATGTTTATCATGTCGCAGTTTGCTTAAACGTGGTGCAGAACTTAAAGAGGGTGTTAGTACATCCCACCTCTAAACTGAAATAGTGATTTTCATGAGGTGTATTAGTAACTTTACCTACACATTATGCCATGCATCAAATGTGCACATAATATGTTTCAACTATACTTGTCGAGTGTGCAAGAACGACAGCTGTCCTGTAGCTGCAATGTATACCTTTTATACTGCAGTTTTTGTGTGGTTTTTATGGTTTTTTCTTCTGCTTTTTGTTTAACCAAACCTAAACTAAGCTAATACGAAAGCGTTATTTATTTAGCTGCCCAACCGACAAGCTGTCACTGACAGGCTACGAGCTGTAAGGAGAAGCCCACTTTCTCATGGTGTCTAAGGGGCGTCAGAGGAGGGTACAATTTACAGATAGTCGTATCTGTTTATCGTGTAGATACTTGTAATTACATTGATAATTAAGACAAGTGTTTGAAGGATAACTTGAGTATTGAATTGTCTGTGCTCCACATCTGTTCAAAATCTTTATTTCCAACCGTCTAGTATTCAAGAATGATACCTGTTCTAGTTGTAGGCAATCCATTAATATACATTTTTTTATTGTTTTGTGCCTTACCGAACATAAACTAGCCTAAAATAACCTAAAAACGTAATTTCTTATTTGGCTGCCCCTAACCACCAGAAAGCCCTCTGGCGGGTAACATGTAAAACAGAGTTCGGACACTTAGCACATATATCTACTCCAATTTGTTGTTGGAGCAGAGAATATATTCTTGACTATGACTTTTTATTTCTGGCAATATTTAGCCATTACCTATTTAGCCATTACCAATATTATAGAATAACAAAATATGTCTACACATAAGCATTAGGCATCTGAAAACGACAAACTTTGTTGAATTCTCATTATAATACTCGCTGTATTGTTATGGAAAGAAAACGTTTCTTGGATCATCGTTTTTTCTTGTTATTCCATATTTCAGCTATAGCAGAACAAATCAGCCTGCTGTTTAGTTTTCTTCAAGCCCCATGATTAATTGCTTTTCGATTTTTCCTATTTCGAGGTACATCTGTGCTTGAAAGGTTACTATTAACTCGCAGTTGGGTTTCTCGTTTTGCTTATTTTGATTGTATTGCGGATATATTCTTTCCTCGTCCTACTTGCACGGGGACATACAGTGCTGGACAGAATTATAAGTTCACTAGAAAAACTAAATGTATTCAAGTACCAATAGAGCAACATAAATGAA
>JAQFYZ010003746.1:0-12685 GCA_034695085.1 Cylindroiulus punctatus | reverse complement strand
GCACGATCTTCTCGCATTTCAAGAACTTCTCTAAGGATATCGAGGAAGTTACTTAAGTAGTAGAATAACGTCCCGGAGTTACTGCCTTGAGAACTGTCTATGTCTTTTCTTATAGGTGATGAAAAATAATCGTTTACAGGCTCTTCAGGAAAACGCAGTGACAACTGCATGGGACACAGTTGGCACGATTTGGGAATAGCTTCATGATTGGAATTAGTTTTCTCAGGTGAAAACAGCAATCTAAGCTCGTTGAAGCAAGAAGGGATCTTTTCTAGAAACCTTAGCTTTCGCGGTGATGGAGACACATGAGGAAGTGGACTTTTAAATGGAGAGTTTGCAGAACTGCTGAATTTACTGGCGGGGGATGCAGCTTTAGATCGATTTGTAATGGTCCGAGCAACTGTTGACTTTTCAGGCGTCCGCAAATCAGAAAAGTAATTTGACGTTTGGCAATCTTTTTCAGGGCTTCCAAACAGCGGCGAAATGGACGGCTTGAGCGACGACTTACTACATGATGCCGTTGGAGAAATGATGTTAGTCGAAACCTTGGACACGGTTGACGACCTCGCATTTTTAAAATCGGATGCTTTTCTTGTTAACTTCAAGCGCTTGTTCGTATGCGAAGACATGGTTTCAGTATGAACAGAAACTTTTTGTTCTGGAAGCCCATGATCAAAATTATATACCGCAAGGCCAGCATTTTCAGACTTTTCAGGCGTCCGCAAATCAGAAAAGCACTTTGGTGTTTCGCAATCTTTTTCAGGGCTTTCCAACAGCGGCGAAATGGACGGCTTGAGCGATGACTTACTACATGATGCCGTTGGAGAAATGATGTCAGTCGAAACCTCGGACACGGTTGACGACCTGGCATTTTTAAAATCGGATGCTTTTCTTGTTAACTTCAAGCGCTTGTTCGTATGCGAAGACATGTGGTCTGCAGAAACTTGTTGTTCTGGAAGCCCATGATCAAAATTATCTACATCAAGACCAGCGTTTTCCTCCATTGCAGGATTTCTAGGTGATGTAAGCAACGCAATATGTGCAATGACATCCTTCGGACCTGCAGCATTTCCTACAATATCAGTTTTAGTAACTTCTTCAGTTGCTGTGCGAATGCGCTTTCTTCCCAGACTCAGCGAAAGTTTTCTCTTGACCGGCAACAGATTCGACGACAGATCCTCGTTTCTAAAATAAGGGGACTTTTCCGCTGTTTCAATCTTACATTCATTGTCCAGATGATAGTTAATTTTTCGATGGCTCACCTTGAGGTCACACACTGGACACTGAACGAGCGTCTGGCCAGCATCACCTGTCTGATTTCTGAGCTTCTGTCTTTCAAAAAGTTTACTGATGGTGCTCTGAGACCTCACAGGTTTTCGGTTCGGAGAATTCATTATCACAGCGAAAAGTGCAAGGCAAAAACAACATCAAATTTGATTTTTCACATTTGGACAAGGTTCGAATTTCGAACATCACTTTTCCAACTTGTTGTCTGCTCGAGCATGTGAAATCGCTATACACTTACATACGAGGCACTCTCACCGCTGAATTCGATGAAACGTTTAATTTTGAAGCTGAGCTCACCGTACTCCGCCTTTATCCCGATTTATAACCATCAAAACAGTCTAAAAAATACACTTTAATCTGACTTTAATACAGACAGATGATGGAACCGAAGCTCGTGACATGACCATGCTCGTGACATAACTGTACAGTGTGACCACACTGGAGCAACTACATCCAAGATTTATCCCCGCAATTGGATTTCGAGTATTTCGATGATGATAAATCGCGACGAAAGGATGGATTGACGAATGCGGCAAAATCGCCCGCAAAATGTAGCTTTTAATCTAATACAGCGGGGCAATGCGGTGTATATACATAGATTTAGCAAAAAGTTGCGATTTAGTGATGTGCCTAGGGACTTCTTTGGAACTTCACTGTCTGGCATCACTGCAGACGACCAAATTTTTCGCTATTTTCTGTCAAAATATGGCGGAAAATCCAACTGATGGCAATGCAGAAAATGTGCGAAGTATACCCGAAATGGAGGTATCTGGACGACCAGCGTCCTTGGAAAAGGCGTTACATCGGACCGTGGATCGCTTTACGTCCTCCATTGGGTAATTAAGACGGGAGAACCACCGGGGTTCCCAGAAAGCAAAGTGCAAGCCTAAGCCTTTTTTCAAATTTACATGCAGATAGTGATTGTTCCTAAGTTATAACCTAGAGAAAAACAGCCAGGAAATGAGTTCGCTTCGATCCCACCTTGCATGAAACACTTGCTAGCTAAAATGATCTTACATCAGTCATGATTCAACAACAGTTGTCCCAGCAAACCTGGTTTCCATGACCCAAAACACTTATCCTATTGAAAAACATTCTGCAGAACTCTGCAGCAATTTGACATGTTTTCCTGCAGAAATATTTCTGCAGAATATTTTATACCATTTTCGTAGTAAAAAAAATTGCCACTACTACAGCATTTTATCTGCAGAATTTTTTGTGCACCAATTTTTTCTGCAGAGAAAGTATAAATTTCTGCAGAATTATTTCGGGTTAATTTTTTTCTGCAGAATTCTGCATGTATTTTTCAATGGGGCTCATTTACCTCTTCACTGTCTTCTTCTCAGTCTGTCACTCTTCAAGAAACATTATCGCAAGTTGTACGAGCAAGACCGGGTGGGCATGAGGACGATTCATCGTCAATTTGTTAAAGGTCTTCACAGCAAGATTACTGAAGACGTACAGGCAGACATTGCCGAGCAGGATCTCTTAAAACGTCTGAAAACCCTTGATGATTTGGTTTCTGCGACCGAAGAGACTGAAACAGACCAAAAGGAGGCATGGTTAGTTATTATTACCTTCCTTATTGTAATTCATAAGTGCATGTAGATAGTTTTTCAATTTTCCTTCCTTATTTCTTCTGAACAGGAGACCATCAGGCAATCCAGTACAAGATCTGACTCCACATAGAATTGCCGTCAAGCTAAAAACGAAAGAGGAAATACAGGAAAATCAGGAAAATTTACAACGAGAAGATGATACGCTGAAAGCAAAAGTAACACAAAAGCGTAAAATGCTGACAGATATGCAGGATCAGCTTGAAACTAAATTGAAACATTTTAAGAAAGTAAGCACTAGGATATATGTTTTTACTGCTTCTTGTTTGCAAATCTATAAATCTATAACAATTAGTTTTACCTTTGTTAGGCTGCATCTGCATGTCAGGAACAACCAGTGACAGATATGAGCAAGTATCTGGCTAAGTCAAATAATGTCATAAGTCCTAAGCTGCTGTGATTCAACCCGGTGCAGTGTGGCGAACAGGAGACAGTAAACATGCTTTTTTATTTTTAACATTTTAAGAAAACGTCCGTTTTGTAATAAAAGTGTTTTATAAACAGAATAACTTTAATGGAAGTTCTTTTTTACACTTTTGGATAAAAGTTTAATTAAAAGTATACATCTGCACTATTTTCTCCAGTACTGAAATGAAAGAGCATCAAAAATTAGTAAAAAATGGTTCACCACTATATTTAAAATCGGAAAACATGCACTTGCATTTCTTATTATTTTACAAAACAACAATCATAGTCTAAACTTGAAGCCAATTTTTCAAATTCATGATTGTCCAGAAAGCTATTCTATCGATCATATCCAGTTCGAGTTTAAATTTAACGGTGCTTTTGTAATTAACGTGACTTAACAGAATTTGCGCGTTCGCCAAATCTAGTACATTACCTGCGTAAATTTATGAAAATGTTCTACTATTGCTGGCATGACGGAAGTGACGCTTTCATCAATTAAATTTTGCATATAGTGCACAGCCTCCTCATCAGTAAGATCCATACGAAACTTGTCTTGCACCTGGAAAAAAATCCCAAAATAAGCAAGACTATTTCGTGACAGTAGTTTTTCCGGTTGAGAAAGCGTACCTTTTTAACTGTTTTATCTGGCTCAAGGGCTATATCAGGTACACTGGCGTCCACCATCAGGCTGAACAGATTAAGAATGAGATTGGCGTGCCTGAAATTCAATCAAATTACATTTTTTATATACGTTTTAAGAGTGATTAAGTTCTGTATCGAGTCCTGGCAGACTTGCACACCTTCTTAAATGAAGGAAAGCTGTGTAACATTGCTTTCGAAATTCTTGATAATGATCAGAATTGATTCCTCCCATTGCCTCCACCATTTCTTTGCTGAGTTTCATAGGTGGTGGCATCGGCTTTGGGTCTCGGCCAAGGATGTAGCCAAAATCAACGTGAAATAATTTTCCTGAAACAACATTTTCAATGAAGTGATCAAAAACTCATTCCAAATTACATTTTTATATCTAAACAAATAACACGTCGAGTCTGCTTTGTTCTGATAAGCATGTAGCAGACTAGCAGTAGTGAGCATAAGAAAAAAAATGTTAAAAATAATTAAAGTTACTGGTACCTGTTTTAGTGAGCAATAAATTGTCAAAATGTCGATCTCCGACACCCAGCAGATATGTAATTACGCAATACCCAGCTGAAATATGAAGTTGTTCAAAATAAATTTAAAAAAACGCCTAGCACATGCATTAATTTTATGCTGAACGTATCATTCCTTACCACAACTTTTAACATACGACTCCATGACATCGGTCATGATGCCATATTGTCCAGTTTCTGATGGCGCATGTTTCCTAAAGAAGTTTTGTATTGTGCCTCCACTTTCCAGCACTTCAGCAACTGGTGTGGATTCAATAAATTGCACAAATCCTGCAAAGTGAAAAATTAATAATAAATTTCATATTTTAAACCCGAGATGATAAACTTAAAATATGGCCCGGATTTCACTAGATTTTTTGCACCAGTATGCTTGAATTTTTTCTACGAATTTGCTTCAAATTGCACTAATTTTTGCTTCGGTTTTAAGAAAATGAAAGACATAAAACGAGCTCAAAGGAATTTACTGACCATGTTTGCAGCTTGTAGCCAGAACTCGATAAGGCGTTAACTTAAGATCTAAGTTTTCTCGTCGCAGCAACTAAAAAAATGGAAATTTACAGTTGGCTTCTAACAAGACATAATTAACCGCCATGATGATTTTAAGCACATGTTAACCTTATCCATCAGCGTGATGATTTGGAGAATCAGTTGATCTTGTCGTAAATCATCCCCATGCTTAAAAATTGCCACATATTCAGTATTGTTTGTTGTGAGGAACGTTAGCCGACATGGCATCAAGGCACTCTTGAACAGGGTGGCCTTCTCAGGAATGATTCCTTTGATTTTGATTTCAGGATCCAGTGGTAGGGGCAAGGGCTCAAAATTGGCAAAATTAATTTTGTTGATCTCAGGATCGGAAAGCAGAGCCTGAAGTCGCTCAATCTGAAAACATAAGATAATTCCAAGTAAATTTGTAAATGATTTTTTCGGATAACCAATGTTAATATATAATGTAACTGGTAGAATGAATACTTTGTGTAATGCACGGTTACCTTTCTTCTTCGATCTCCCTTTTCTCGAGCTACTGTTTTCACTAAGGCCACAAGCTTTTCGATAAACGCTTGTTGTGCTACCAAAAGTGATCGGCGTATTTTCCATTCTCGACGACCCTGAAAATATCATTTTCAACTTGAAAAGGTCGTTTGTTTAACGTATTTACAACAATAAAAACACCAGACCTTCATCAAGGCGTTGCTAAATCGACGTATGACAGTATGGTACATCTTGTGAACGGCCGGATCCTTGACAACATGCTCGGGACTTTCCAATTCAACAAGTAAATACCTGAATAAAAATTATCTGCTTTAAACTCTACACATTTTATTAGGCCGATTTGTGAGTTAGGAATTTAAGCCGAATCTTCAGTTAATTAATGGCATAAATAGTAAGTGTAGAACTTTGTAAATTCATACAATTCGACTTACCAATACAAGTAATTTGCGAGAGTGAAATTCTCACATGCCCTTGATATTAGAAACGTTGCCAAGTCACACTAAAAATGTAAATAAGATGAATTATTTCTATATCAACCGAAATCAATCGATCAACTATAATTGGCAAAGTATTTATAAAGAATTCTGAAAAACCTACTTCCTCGCACACAACGTCTGATAGTGATTCTGGTTCCATTTTATTGGTACTTTGGCTGGCAACAGGGTTAGATTCTCCCAAGCCCTCACCTACAGAGTCAGTTCGCTGATATGAAGACGAACACGTTGCTGATCTGCCATCAATTGTGCAAAAGGTTTGTATATTACAACCTTAAGCTAAGAACTGTCTGATCATTAAAAAACTCACTTCTCTTTCTCCCGCAATGGATCAGAATCAGCATAGGCTGCAGAATCCTTCCTCGAAGTCGATGAATCAATACTGCTCGAAGTGACTTCTAAATTTTCATATTTCAGGGCTTGAACGAGTTGTAAGAGATATAACAGTAAGTCCTAAAATAGAAAAAAATATTAAATGCATGTAATTAGTTGCATGTCCAGTCTTAGATCTTATAATTGGGCACATCAAAATATAGATACATTATTAAAAGTCCTCGCACAATAATGGTTATAGAAAAAATATAGATAAACAGTTTAAAAAATTAAAAGCTTTGATCTTTCTCCTGTTTATACACTGACAGGTTATCTGTGGAAATCATAATGTGCAAGCTATTATCTAAAGTAAAACAACACAAAATATACTCGTAGATGTCAGCACATGTCAATTTCTTTACTTTTTCTAAAAATACATATAATTTACTGTACACGTTTATAATTGTCTTAAATAATGCTGTCACATTTACCTCATCAGGAGCTTGCTTGAGTCTAGTCACAGCGTATCGGCGAACAGCAGGATGTGTAAATTGAGGCGAGAGCAGCTCCAGCGCATCCTCGACATCCATTGGTGCCCAATGATGCAATTGATCGATGGCCTGGTTAACCTCTTGTACAACATTCCAGTTCACACATTTCAAGAATTTGGTCAGTGCCTGTAAATCAATGTTTAACAAATACGCAAATGAGGAGTCAATTGCTGATTCTCAGAAAGACACATGCATAAACGATGCATTAATATTTCTACCTTTTTTTGATTACTAAGGTAAAACCGAAACTTCCACACTAAATCTTGCAATTCGGAAGTTAGTGGTTTGGTAGGTGGAAATCCAACTATCACCTAAACATAATGGAATGGCGTTATTTGAAGGAAAACTCGCACACATGTTGGTCAAGCATCAACTGCCATAAGAAATCTGTATTAAATTAACAGCAACAAACAACCAGTAAAATCAGTTATTGATATTCTTACATTTTCAATAAATATATCATACTGGCTTAATTCAGTTTTGATTTCAACTAACTTGACCGAAGGACATAAGTTTAATGATTTTTATCATATACATCGTTGAGATTATGGGCTTGTGTTAACATGCAACAAGAAATTGCTTTTTTTTAAAATGTAGATCGGAAAGAGTCAGACATTTAAAAAAATTAGTCGAAATTTAGAAAAATATAAAAAATAATTTACTACTCTATACAGTGTTAAAAAAGACGGGGTTCTCTATTTAGCCTAGTCAGCAAAACAAAATGCAAAGTAGCATGAAAAAGATCCCAGATCTCAAGATTCGAAAAACATACACGCATACAAAATAAAAGCACATACAAAATCAACAACAACATGCAATTCATCCAGGTTGCACATAACAAAATTACTGACATTAATTAATTAGTGCGAATAACAATAGATTAATACTTACATTTAACTGATCTCTTGTCTGAGCATTAGGTTTCAAATCCTTATCACTAAGACGACTTCTCCTTGTTAGCTTGTGATGTTTAATTTCCAGTAAGTTTTCCTAACGAAAAACACTAGGAAAGTTCATAATGTAACCAAATAAACAACATGGTGCGAACAACAAAACCCATGGTTACATACCAACCCCATCTCTGGCTCAGGAATGGTGACAAGATCAGCATTAGGTCGAATAAGATTGGCATTATGACCATCCTGCAATAAAATTGTAAAGTGATCAATATCCATGGATTTTTTAATTACAATTTTTTGAAATTGAATTAGTTGAGGACTAAATGCATAGATCATACCATTTGATCTTCTGTCATAAATTCGTATACAAACAATGGTTAGAACAAATCAAATTACCTTTTCAAAATAGACAACTGAATGTTCTTGTATATCAGATGTCACCTGAGGAAATTCAATCATTAAGAACATGAAAGAGGAGTTGCGCTTCTCCTGTTCATTGATCACTTCAATTTCACGGAAGGTCAATCGATCCAGCCAATCCACTTTGACCATCTGACCATTATGATGTTTCTTTTTTAGCTAGAGAAAAATGCAAAAAAGTGATTGTTGATTGTTATGGAAAAGTGGACAAATTGGGCATTTTTAACATCGGCACCTCCAAACCTAAAAGCATGAGCCAGTAGACAAATAACACAGACAAATAACAAGATTGAAAGTACAATATACTTTGCACGTACCTTTACAAGCCTGGCCATCTGCTCCTTATCAGTGGAGTCCTTCCCAGGGGTGGTGGTTGCAACGTTTCCATCTGCTTCAACGTTTGGCCACACTTTCAAGTCATGCATTCCTTGTCGTAGAGTGCTGAAACGACCAAAACCACACAAAACAGGCACTGATAAGTGACCCTTTCATAAACGAGATTGTACTTCTAAAATAAATATGTCTGGGTAAATATCATGAAGTTCAAAGGTTGATGACCGACGTATTGATCGTTGTTTAGTACCAGCTGACCTACCCATGTTTTCCAAAAATTGCTACAGTAGTTCCTCCAATGGGGACAGCTTTCCTCGGTCCATAACAATCCCACACAGTTAGGGCCAAAGAAGCATTTCTGGGAAGATCAGAATATTTTACAGGCAGTGTTAGCCACTCATTCCAGCTGAAATTAAGTTAACAAGATTATAATATGTAAGCACATATAATATGATTGGCATTTATTTTGCCAAACTATAACTAGGAAGTCCATTTGATGAACATATATGGATGAACATAAGAGTACTTACTTCCATCTGTTGCTGAAATGCTTGTATGAAGTACGCACTGGCAATGCCAAAGGTTTTCCATTAGTAAAAACTTGGCAAGTGACGTATAATTCCGAACAACCCTTTTGATATAGACCAGAAAATTTCAGCATGGGGTCATTGATGAGTGCGAGGTGATTGGGACGCTCACGACTTCCTTCCAACGTTCCTCTGGAAGAATATTAAAATCAATATTTGGATTATGAATCGAATGACACTCGACAACAATCAACTTTAAATGTCAAGACAATGAATGTCTCACAGAAGTACATCTTTAAAAAAAGAACAACAACAACGAAAAACACAACGTTTTTCAAAAATGAGCATTTGGTTGCCCTGATCTCCCCTCCCCTTTCTTCGTAATTATTCTACCACGACTTGTAAGCGGCTGATAATTGATTTGACAAAACTTCTTCAACAACAAGTCTTTGCCTAAAAAACTGTCAGCTGGTTCTTTTATGCATATAGGGTTGATATATCGATATCCACTCCGAGGAGCCAGTAAAAAATGTAGGCTACAATCACAAAATTAGGGTGGTTGACATTTATAATATGGAAAACTACCACAGAAATACGAGCTGGTCGGAAACAGGAACTAGAAATGGTGCAGCGTAGAGCTTCTAGATTTGTAACTGGTAAATACCAGCGAGACAAGAGTGTCAAGGATCTACAATGGGAGACCTTGCGATCAAGACGGAAGGCTCGAAGCATGGGCTCTTTGGAAAATTTACCTTATCAAGTAATTGTAAGTCTATGGAGGGAATTGTCAAACACAACCAGCGAGGCGGTAGGAACTGTCATTCCAATCCCCTTATGGACCTCCGAGCACATTCGGATCCGTATTATCGGTCTTTTTTCTTGCATGCCATTCGACGTTGGAATACTCTTCCAAAGGATAGCCTTAAGCTGCACGAAATTCAATTTTATAGTGATGTTGGTGTCCACCCCATTGAGGTGGCAATTACCGAATGATACTGGGCTGATGGATTACACCCCCTACCACCTGGCACATCACGTGCTGCTAGTAGGGTACTGAGTTAAATTGAATTGAATTGAACTGAAATAAATTGAGCTAAAAGAGTTGTTTTCTTGCAATATAATACAACATACATGATGTAGGCCTATCATATAACATGTTTTGCAGAAAGTGTTGCCATGGTTTCAAAGTCAAGACTGCACACATAACTAGCTAACAGACACGTTGGTGACACAATATCCCCAAAGCAGACTTAGTTAGCTCACAATCATGTGAATTCTTCTGAATTCATGTGAAGACCTTCAGGATCATGCCATGGCACCTGTATCTATATGATTCTGTAGACATACATGTAATATTTTGTATATAGGGTCCCATGCAATATCGGAACCAAAATCATCTCATTCGCAAACTGATTAAAAGCAACGCCATTTGCTTCATCAGTGAACTTACATCTTGATTTGCAAATTAACTTCCAAGTCGCAGCTGTACACATAATTAAAAATTCCCCCTTCACTGTCCGATACACCAGACGTCATTTTTCCTCCTGCTTCGTCTCACGAGCGCATACGAGGAACCACGGTCATAGGGGACACTGCGTCGTCGCCATGACTCGATATTACTTATCGCAAGAAACCGAGCAAAGTTTAAAAAATGATAATCTGCGAAAAACAACAGACAAACATCATGCTAGTTGATATCGCAATATGCCCAGATGATTCTCCTGATTCTAGAATTGAGTGTGGCGACACCTGGCGGACATCACCGACAACTTTGTGGTGGTGCTGCAAAAGTATCCCGCAGAAAAACACGCACAATAAACTTTACTATAAGCAATAATTAAATAATTTAAACGTCCCATAAGTGATTTCGCCTTCAACTGCCAACTGGCATTGGTCGTATGATGCTCAAATCGACGAAATCAAGATGAGAAAACTCCAGAATTTCAGAATTGAGTGTGGCGACACCTGGCGAACATCACCAACAACTTTGTGGTGGTGCTACAAAAGTATTTCGTAGAAAAACACGCACAATAAACTTGACTGTTGCAGAGCATAAGCAATAGTTAAATAATTTGAACATCGAAAAAGTAATTTTGCATTCAACTGCCAACTGGCATCGGTCGTATGATGCTCAAATCGACGAAAGCAAGAAGAGAAACATGCATAGGCTTCCAGAATAGAGTGTGGTGACACCTGGCGGACATCACCAACACTTTTGTGGTGGTGCTACAAAAGTAATTCGTAGAAAAACACGCACAATAAACCTGACTGTTGCAGAGCATAATCAATAATTAAATAATTTAAACTTCAAATAAGTGATTTTGCCTTGAACTGCCAACTGGCATCAGTCGCATGATGCTCAAATCGACGAAATCAAGATGAGAAAAATGCACAGGCTTCCATTGATAGTTCGTCTGCTCAAACCTGGCCTTCAAGAAACGCAGTTGCTAAGTTGGAGCATGCATGCAAAGTATGCAATAGCATCAATTTAGGAAATCTGTTTAGGAAATACAAGCCAAGAACACATGGAAAATCCACACTCACAGCACGTCTGGTAATGGCATAACTGCTAAGTGATCAGAATTGAAGTTACAAAGGGCTGCAGTATTGTCAGAAAAATAAAATAAAAAATGCGCTTGTGGAAATGCCAGTGTTTGTTGCTGACCGCCCTGCTGGTGAACCTGATAATTTTCTACTATTTTTGGCGTTTGCAAAACAGCCTGGACCTGCTGCATGAGGGCCGGCAGGGTGACAGCGAAGGCAGTCCAGAATGGCTTGGTCAGCCAGACCTGGCCAAGTCCAGAAGCGTGGCTGTCCCCAGCAACTATTTTGGTTCCCTGCCATCAGAAGCCAGTGGCGACCCCAAGGCCATCTCCAAAATGCTGACCGTAGTGGTGCGGGAGTTCGAGTTCTTCGAGAACGACCTGCCGGAGACCATCCGGTCCTTCCTGGAGGTGCTGCCGGCCACACAAATCGTCATTCTGGCTGATGCCTACCCATACCCGCCTTTGCGCATCCCACCGGATGCTGCCAACGTCCGGCTGGTGGTCCTGCACCCCAAGCTGGAAGAACTGCCCTTCCTGTCGCGGCCCGAGCACTACGTCCGCACTCCGTTCACGCTGCTGCTGCCCGATTCCGTCCGGATAACCTCTACCAGGAACGTAGAGCGAATGCTCAGTTACCTCATAACCAACACCGTGGGCATCGTGGCTGCCCGCATAGCCGGAGCAGAAAACCGGTGCCTGAAGCTCGAGGCCAGGCTGCGGGAGTGGACGCTGGAGCAGCACGAGACGCACGGCGACGACTGCGATGCCATCGAAGGCCCCAGCGTGCTCATGGCCAACACCAAGCAGCTTTTCGACTTGACGGAGCCGTTCTCGAGACCCTTTCCAGATGCCTTATTCATACAAGCTGCCATTCGGCGATGGAAGGTATAGCACCAATGGCAACGGGATGCGGCTGGACACCTTTGAAAAATGCACGCAGAATTCTGCGGAAAAAAGTTCACCCGAAATAATTCTGCGGAAATTTATACATTTTCTGCAGAAAAAATTGGTGCACAAAACATTCTGCAGATAAAATTTAGACCTGAAAAAATTCTGCAGATAAAATTTAGACCTGAAAAAATTCTGCAGATAAAATTTAGACCTGAAAAAATTCTGCAGATAAAATT
>JAQFYZ010003745.1:0-12691 GCA_034695085.1 Cylindroiulus punctatus | reverse complement strand
GTGGTCGCTGCTTCCAACTTTGCTTCGATGGATGTCCGACTGCAAAAGAATGCATCCGTCCTTCACGCAAATGTTTATGCTATTTGGGCAACACGTGACGTTGAAATCAGCTGAACGTTGGACTTGAAATCGAAATCATTTTCACCCGGCCTGCGCACAACGCGCAGTTATGCACGAGCGATCTAATTGGCTAGTTATGAAGCCCTCCATTCAAAAAGCGTCAACTAAAAAAAAAAAAGAAAATCAAATTAAATCGATGACACAGTCGATTCAATTGGTTCTCCGCGACTCGAAATTAACATGAGATTGAAATGCGTACAAGACCAATTTGTAACTTAAAGTCAAGAATGGGTTGTTGTTTCCAAAGGTTGCCCTTCTTTATTGTAATGAAAACGTTGTTATTTTTATCTGAGATGTGACTAACCGGCATCCAAAGTGCCCAAAGTGTGATAAATTAATGTTTTAATTTATGTTGGGAAGAAAACCAGAAAAAAACACGAAATAAAATTCCCGAAATTTCCGTTTGCTTCCATACTGTATAGCTGCTCGCAGACTACCAATATGACGGCGGGGTAAGATTCCCATGACCTACTGTATTGGTCTCCGATTGGCTGGCCTTCAGTTCCATCCGTTCGCATTTCTACTATAGCTGTCTTGATCAGCTCAACAATCACAAACAAACATAGCAAAACGAACGGTTGTTGTCCTCCATAGAATCAGAGAAGAAAACATTGAAATCTACAGGTGGTTGTTAGCCAAATTGAATCCAAATATAAAATGTATTTGTGTATCTGTCGGTTGGCTTAAGAAATATATTCCCAATCAATAATGATGTTAGCTCGCAGTAGCTGAAATTATATGTTGATCCTATGTGGATCCCATTTGCTGGCCATCTTAAATACCCCTTCATAATTATTACACTATTTGGAAATGCGATCGCTGTACGTGCAGTTTTCACGCTGAAGATAAAACGAGCAACAATACAGCATTGTTTGATAATGCAAACAGCTGCATCTGTGACACCGTATTTCCGCCTGTAATGCAGTGGGTTTTCGCCTACGTCATCGAAAACGCATAAGAGGAAGTGCATGGGAAGTAACATTTCAAGGTTAAACAGCAGATTATTTCAACACCCACAGAAAAATGCTATTATGAGGAGACGGCGAGGCGAAATCCCAGCGACCGAGCCAAAATTAATTTTAGCGGTCGTTGCGCCAGTGCCCTTGCAAATACACGTTAACCTCGAGATATATGATCACGTCCGTTATGTCACGACGAATTATGCAATAAATAATAAAAATAAATACTTTACAGGAGAAAAGATTTTGTGGCACGTCTTGAGGCTCTTCCCCAGAAAGTAGGCAACCACGCATGACTTCAGTGCTCATAATGTTTGCCCATATCCCAGTCATTTGCATCTCAAACATAACATACATGTACCATGCTATAATAACATGTACGATGATAGTGTGGTATTTATTTGAGAGTTTAATACGAATTTCTTATATTTATTATACAAATTTGTGCTCAACTCATGACCGTTTCAGTCAGCAAATATTGGTGGTTGGCACACAGCGAATACACTCAAGCGTTTAATATACAACTGTGTTGATGATACAAGTTAGTGAACACCTTTAGTAAGAAACAGCGCACCAGTCAGCAATCTGGGTTAATTATTTAACAGTGCCAGCAACCCGTTTAGGCAATAAAAAATGTTCTACTAAAAGTTGAACTACTTTGAAAATACAGAGTTTTAATGGCTCTTTAAGCACATCCTGTCTGGGGGTATCTAGAAAAGCAAATTTCAGACGTCGTGTTGTGTTCATTTTGGCCAAATATTCAATTCCTTTGAACATATACGACTCAAAAGAGCTGTGCATCTGTCAAAATATTCTACAGGGTGGTTCTCCCGTTTTTAAACCCAAGTATTCCTCAGTATATAACGTTATGTGTGGAAACTATCAAAAGTTACATGTTCCAACCTGGTAGGCCTATGTCGAAAAACAAGGTCTGTGGAGTGCTAAGATGTATTATATCGGTTTATAGAGCCCTCACGTAAACCGGAAATTGAGAATTATCACAGCAGTGACACAACTAGAAATTGTCAATTTATGATTTCAGCAGTATTACATCAAGCGAAATTACTGGCTTCACCGTTAAAAATAATCCATCTTGGAACCAACAAAAGTTTCTCAGGATTGGCAGGGTTGTTACATCTGAAACAATGGTACTCATGGTAAAATTATTTGAAAATTTGCTTCACTTTAATGAACTGCCACAACTGAAGCTTGGATGCGATATGCTCCAGGCAGACCTTGTTTTGCAACATTCAAGGTAGTACTCGTCAATGTTCACAAGGAAACTACAAAAATTACGAACGAATTGAGCAATGTTTGGGTTTACAAGCTAGAGGATCAACCTTATTACAACAGAAAAAAAGCTTCAAAACCCATGAACTTTGAAATTTGGCTTTCGCTTTTAAAGCAGCTGCAGACATCAACGCTGTCCAAAATACTTTCACAGATTTCTAAGCTATCTTGTTCAGTATACGAGGCGCACAACCTTAGTGCACCATCCCCAATACCGTCCACATTGTTCCTATCACATTTTATCACCAATCTGCGCCAGGTTTTCGTCGAAGCAAATTTGGCTCGACGAAAACCGGCACCTCACCCAAGCCTGTTGAAAGCAAAACGGCCTTTCAGCCGCCCTCATCATCACAACAACCCGATTATTTTAAAACGTATTGGAAATTCTTCCAAATTAAAAAAAATTTAAAAAAAAAAAAAAAAAAAAAAAAAAAGTTGGCAGTGAGTTTCGAACGAGGAATTACACAGTTGGTTAAGTCTCGAAGCAGGGAGGCAGGCCAGCACTCGTAGGGCCCACGAAAAGAGATATTTTGGTAGCGTTACACAGGCGCGGGATGGCTCTTACGTCATCGCCGCTCGCATTTCCCAACATGGCAAATGTTGGCAAAAAAATTGCAAAAAAATATTTCGACTAGTGTAACATTCGTAGGCTTCGCCAGAGGTGCCAAAGGGAAAGGGAGGGGAGAGGGATCGTTCTATGTTTGTCACCCTAACAGGAGAGATACCTGGTGATGCAGTGCTGCGCGCGGAGCGGCCTGCATTATCCCTAAATTTAAAAGGGATTTTTCAGCGTTTTTTCAGCCAAGTCTTGCTGAACAGTTTGTAAAAGACTTCTAGTTTTCAATGCGCAGGGGAAGGTAGACGACGTTTCCGACCAGGCGTTCGAGGGGGCCACTTTTGGACCACCAATGCGACACTTAATGGGCCGTTAAGCCAGCTATTTCTCCATCTTCCAGTACTGAATTAACATAAGAAAAAAAAAACGACAACTGTCGATGCCAGTCTGTGATAACCAGTGCGTGCTGTGCGTAAACGATTGAAAGAGTGAACGAATTTACCGAAAAAAACATCGACTCAGGGATCACAGTCATCGTGCAGTAGAAAAATGATCCGCCAATTAGGATGTTGCGGAGTTAAAGTTGTGAAAAGAGTGTCCCATCTGCTCAACAGCGGCTTCTTCTTGCGATAAGAAAAACGGAAGTTAATTGGACGGCTTGCAACAGGACGACCACATGCATGGCAGTGAGAAACTAAGGTATGCATAAACCCTGATTAAATCCAATGGTATGCCTGTTATAATTGTTCAATGTGCACTCCTATTTTCGTATTGTCCATTCAAACATCACATACTGACGTTCAGTAGTGGCTAAATACCGTTTAACACTTGTGGAGACTTTCAGTGTTTTTAAACAAAAGCAAAACTTTCATTCGCAAATACACTGTATCCACCTTCCTGTACGCACATTCCTAATTTACATTATATATAGCGGAACCATTCCTAAGTTTCGAATTCCAAAAAAATAAGTGTCATGGTGGAGCTGTAGTAGTAGAGCACGTTATATACAAAGTATAGTATTTCCAAAATATGCGCCCTCAAAAACTTAGCTCACACATCCCAGGGGGTTATGTTACAAAGATGTCAAAATACTATGGTTTTACGTCATTCATATTACAACCAGGCAGAATGTATTAAATACTATAATCGTGCAGAAAATTTGTAAATTTACACGCCAAAATGATCTTTAATAATCATTAACATAAATTTAATCTTAATAACAAGATTACGATAACGCTGTGATATCTGGTCAATAAAGACAACGATGATTATATCGAAACTATCGATTCAGTATTTTAAAAAAATCTGGCTTTGCTGTGTGGATAGCGCTTAATCCCATCTCGAATTTAGAGTGGGTATTTTCAGATTAAGGTTAATACGCTGAATCAGGAGTTAACGATTTGGTTCAGTTGGCTTTGCTCTCCAAAATCTCAACTTACGGAAGTTCTTCAAGGCCGAATGCTTGAAATAGTGGTATGGAGTTATTCCTAGACGATAACCATGATCTGCCTCTGCGAATTAACCAGAATGAAAGCCAAAAGCTATTGTCGAATATGCTTTCATTAAAACGAATTAGACACCATTGAACAAAATTCCATACATGAAATTGGATGCAGTAGATGAAGAAACTCAAAGCTTAGCTCTTGTACATGACACCTGACAACTTTCGCTGCTAGGGGGCGATATGAGAAAATGACTGGAAACTGATGGAACATGACTACAGTACATGTACAAGCTAGATTTTGACCACATAACACAATTATCTCACATTGAACACATGTATTCTACTAGAACGTAATTTGAAGAGTTTGGATTTCTACCGGTTGGTATCCTATTTGGGTTTCAAAGTAACATTAAACATTATCTAAAATGGGTTGAAAATGGAAAAACCTTTTATGTCACCCCTGCATACAGTTATATGAACGTCTGTAACGGTGCACAGAAACAGATATGACCTGCAAAGATCGTTTGCAGAAGTGAGAATGTTTCCGAATGGCCTAAGCACGTGTGAATTATGCAAACTAAATTGTTGCAAACCTGAATTGCTCCTCCTGTCCACACTGTAGTTTTTGCTCAGTTTTGCTCTCCTCCATATGAACGTATCGTACAGAAAAAAACTCTCAAGAGGCAGTTAACCCGTTTTGTGCTCTGAGGATTTCAAACCGAATTCTTCCGATTTTTAGATGAGGAACAACCTAAATAAACACAGAATTTACGCACGCCAAAAAAAAAATACAGGCATGGGTCCAAAATAGAACCTTAATTACCATATGGCGTTTTCCGGATGTGACTCATCTGAGCTACTTTTCAACACTTCCCCACGTTTTTTACTTCCATGACTTTGATGCCGTTTTGAGCATTAGCTTATTAAGGTTAATGTGTGACCGAACAATAAAATATGGTTTGAGGCTATTAAATTCAGTCAAAAGTTTTTAATTATAATTAATCCCCTGAATAATAAAAACAAATTTCAAATTAGATTGTATAAGATTTCATTTCCCTACTGACACGTTCTTTTGTGCCTGCCCTAACCTAACTACCAACAAACGTATTTGATTTACAGTGTAGCTGCCCAACAGAGGGGCAATCACTGCCAACATAGGTGTGAGGAGGAGTAGCCCACTTTCAGACTAGTACACTGTAAGCTTATTTGCACTAAGTTGGAGGCAAGGATTTGATTCACCTAAATATTTTTCATCATATCGTAAAATTATGAAACTCATCGAAATGTGAACATCGATGTAAGCATAATTACTGTTCGCATCAGTAATGTCATCAGTAAGGAATAAATTCTGTCCATCATTGCGAATAAAGGCTTCCCGTTAAACACAGGCCTAATCATTGTATGCGAGGAAAGAATACCGAAACGCCCTGTTAACATAGCGATTTATGAGTGTTTAGACATCCGTTTTAACTTCCCCATCGCCGATTCCAAGATAAATTTAAAATACATGACCCTGTGCCTAGCGAATGCCACGCAGACACGTCCGCCATCTATTGACTTCCCAAGGAACTAGGCTTTGCTCTCTGAATGTCTGAGTTCCATTTTGAAAATGGAAATGCTGGTCAAGTAAATGCACGTTCATGTATACGAATAAATACACAGCTCTGCATAATTGTTTCGCAACATAACGTTCTGGTTATGTTAATTGTAGATGTTCGCATTAAATCACGTTTAAATGTTGAATAAGTTTTCCTCTTCCATGTGGATGTACATGTTCAATGTAAATTTATATTCACTCAAGTCAAATTGTAATAAACACATCACTAAGAATTCTTGTTGAAATTACAGTATATCAATTTTATCTCGAAAACAAAAACCGTCTCATAATATTCATACGACCTTTGGGGTACCTTATATCCCACATTATTATTACAAAAATTTGTACTGATTCTTCAACACTTGAGACTCTTTGTTTTCATTAAACAAAGTACATGAGTTTTGAACCAAGGTAGGAGATACCTAATCACAGGCCCCATTATGGTTACTTCAAAGAGAGGATGATTTTAACGACATTTAGTTGTTGAAGTTGCAACTGACAAGTTTGTGAGGAACATGAACTAAGTTAACGGCGTTTAAACGAGGCTAGTACTCTAAGGTGAGTCCGAGGTATTAAAAGGTGAACCCAATATGTACTTACCAAGTAATGAGATTGGCGCCAAGAAAAACAGAGGCACATGTACTTGGTTCTTAAATTGGTACCTAACTAGTGCCCCAACTACTATATTAACCTAACACGCTTTAGGCCCTCCTTATATTACAATACTACTATCACAGTTGAGGCTACACCTCTCCAAGAATGAGATAATAATTCAAAAGCTTAACTAAGCTTATAACATGTGTAATGTACATGCAGGTACCTTGAATTTCGTGAGTATAATTTAACATTTTGTTTTTTGACATTCTCGAACATTAACTCGAACGTTAACCACTTTAATGACAAACTCATTCGTGGTGGAAACAACGTATTTGATATTTCAACACAGTGGTAATATTGCAATTCTTACAAAATGTTATGCAACGCTGCAAAGTTAGGAATTGTGTTGAAATCGTGGCATCAATTTATTACAGAAAACCCAGCCAATTCGTATTTTGCAATGTTACGCTTGTAAATTTATTTCAGCTGTAGTTAGGCTTGCACATTACATATGACATATTCCTGAGAATTTGCAAAACGCAAATAGCTCGATCCTTATTACGCAAAAAGTTGCCTTTTCTCTATGTTGAGTAAACACATGGCTGTATATTAGATTGCGGCGCTCTTTTCAAATGCCTGATTGTCACTAAAATTTACAATAATTGCTGTAATTTATGCAGTACTGCAGATGCCACCATCAGTTAAAAGGCTGCAAACGGAAGCCGGTCTGTCACAACCAGTCGCTAAAAGATGGCTTGACAAAGACTGGAAGACACAAAAAATTAAAAAAGAATGGCGAAATGGGTCGTTGTAACCCGAATATTTTAAAATTGGCAAAGTTACAAATCCATGGTATGCATGCATACGCTCGTATACAGCATGCATGTGAAAGCATTCTGGAACATGAGGTGAAACAAACAGATTCATTCTTTTGACACCGTAATTTAACCTGTTCCTATTTGTATTACTGTAAATTGGAGCCATACCTGCCTATACGAGTGTAGACATTAAAAACAATGAGGGATTAAGGGATGGGGGTCGTATAGTGTAATTTCATTTCTGAAAGTAATTATGAAAGTTCTGCAATTTTTCTATTACTATTAGCAAGTGAGACAATGTGACTATTCTCCAAAAGTTCTCTCTTGCTTTAGAAATATGTCTGTATAACTATATCTATTGTACATTTTGTATTGAGCAGCAAAGCTAGGCACCTCGTGTCTGACATCAAAGCCAAACAAGATTCAACTAGGTTTCATAAACAAATCCAGATTGATGTGGCCCAAAACTTTATCTAATAGAAACAAGCTCGAAAAACAGCAGCAGCATTAATACGCTCGTATTAATGAACGAACATAACAACAGGCGTTATACATGACAGATGTCCCAATTTTGGTTTTTAGACTCATGAATTTTTCTATTACTCATCTATAATTTAAATTTATGAGAAATGAAGCTATACGAAATAAAGCTATACGAAATAAAGCAACTGGACGTCTCAAATGTACAGTAATTAAATCAGGAAACTAATCACCACACTCTTGAAGGGCGAGTCTACATTCCTTAAACTGTTTATTACGAATATTTCAAACTCTTGCTCGTCAGTTGTTAACTTGGCAATGCAACAAAAAACGCAGATTTGCGATTAGCGAAACCAAAAAACAACGGTTTCAAGTCATAATTAGTTATTATTAAAAAAGGTACACGATGAAATGCAAAATTTTTTTATGGATGGACGTTTGGAGAAACACTTTTGATGAACAGCTTGCCTTAAAAATCTACTAGGAATATTCTTGATATATCGTTAAAATCACCACCACATGGCTTCTACTGACTGTGGTATTTACACCAACGCGTTGCAACGTGTTGGTGTTGCCCAACACGAGACAAAATTGTCGATTTCTGATGCGTTAAAGTTGGCTAGCAAACTGCCAGACAAACAAAAAGGGGCTTGCATCCGTCAGCACTGGAGTATGCAATCACGTCACTTGTCCAATTGAGATTCCCCCACAAGTTCTTATACTAATTAGGAAAAGTTGGACTGACTTTATGACAAATCATCCATGAGCACATGATATTAGCATCAGGGTTGAAGGAGCCAAAGGATACGAGGTTGGGGTGAAAAAATTGGGAAATCTTCCCTCGGGTGCAACTCAGGCCACTCGAAACTGAAAATATGCTACGTAGGGAGCTATTCTGGGAAGCAGCATCCAAAATTAGATGTTGCAACTGTGGCACGAGTCTACGGACGCCATCTTGGATGTACACCCCCCTCTCCGAGCATCTTGCTTGCCAAGTTCTTGCGGCTTCTGACTCCTAAACATTTGCAGCAGACAGTCGGATAGTCGAGAAGGAGGACAACCTTCTCGGAAATGAGCGTACTTCGCCATCGTTCTCAACTTGCTTTATTTTAGTCAAAAATAATGAACAAGTTTGCGAGTAAACCCGTTCGTTAATTCCACGAAACTACGACGCTTCGCGTAGTTAAATGTCGAGGATTACGGACCAGAAAATCACTAGTTTGCGTTAAAAAAACACCATAAAACACTAAGTGGTAAACCGACCAAGAGCTGAGGAAGAGGAAGTTGTCGTGTGGCTAAACTGTACAGGTTTGATTGTTGAAAGCATGACTTAGGCCTACAAGGAGTGGCAATAATTTGATATTTCCAAACAAATCGTATAGTGGAATCGCTTTGTGTATTGTTGCGAAATGTTTGCATGTTGTCTTTTCTGTCGTTTCAATGTGTGCAGCTAGAATGCTTATCGTAATGGCCATGATGTCGAAATAAATTTTATGATACTTAATGTACAGTTAAAAATAGTCAATAGAAAACTTATCGAAATATACATTTAGAGCTCGTTTCGCATGGCGCTTATGAGGCAGTTGACGTGTCAAGAGCATCGCCAGATAATCCGTACATTCCCAAAATTAATCGGGTTCAAACTTATCTACCAAATCAAAACATAAACACGAAAATGCATTAAAAACACGTACGTTAAACCGTGTCCACTCATCATACTTGTTTCACATAACTTGAGCATTTGTATTGCAGCAGCGATGTAAACTGCATTTGAATAACATCATAAATGGAATATATCCCACATATCCGAGCAAAGATATGCACTTACACACATAATGTAAGAAACGTTGCATTTTAAAAATTAGTTAAAGATATTTTTATTTTGACATTGAGTTAGTACTCAGTAAGTATTCAGATTCGTGATTTTGACGACTACATTGTATTTGGTTGTAATTAAACATATTGGATGAGGGAGTTAAGAAACGCAAGTTTCAAATATTATGGTAGTATGTTTGACAATTTGCTAAGCTGACCCCTAAGACACTGGCTTGTCTGAGGGTTCTTGACCGAAACCATACAATTCTAAGAAATGTATGATGAAACAGCATCTGCAGCTGGGGTATTTTTAAATCTCCTAGGACTTTTTTATAAACGTTAGGTCGTTACACGTGTACACAACACAAATGAAAAAGGTTAATGAAATATACCGAGGGCAAAGGCTTTTCGTGTTTTTAAAATGCAATATGGGATATTTCGATGGAAGGTTCAATATAGAAATCCGCTGTACCAAACTCAATAGAAGGATGGCAATAGCAGAAAAAGTTAACAAATGAAAAAAATAAACATTACAATAAGAAGGCCTCCCTGCTTGTGGGAGTACAAACAGACAGTCGTCCCGCGATTTTTGGCATGGCATCCCATTTCGACATGCGTTTTTAAGAAAATACAACATGGCAAAACGCGCTAAAAATAAATATGGCGTCGATAAACAACGATTCGTCTTGTCAGAGAAGTGAGAAAAGAGACAACTGGTTGCAACTATTCGAACCAGATTGTGTAGGCATATTCTGATGTTCGAGCATGAAGGTACCAGATTTATTTTCCAAAAGGGTAATTTTTCCGGCTATTTCTCCTACACATATCTAAACACATTTACAAAAAGGATCCCTTTCATTACAGTAGCTTGTTTAAAAAGCATTGTATGGAGATGTATACAGTAAACGGTAAACACATTCCATCGAGAACAGTAGACTTTCACATGCATACCCTATTTTATGTCATCCCTAAATAGCCCGGCTAAGAGAAAATGTGAAACGTGAAAAAGTGAAACACGAAGCAGGATCATTGGAGATAAATTCCAAGTAGTTTTGCATTTTAAATTTGTATTCAGACTGACCTACTTAGATCGTCAAAGAATAGTAACAGGTTGAGACGATCCAAGGATGCTTTTTCAAACACGGTGACCTGTTTCCTCATTAGAAAACCGAATTGGAGCACACATAATTTCACTAGCTTCAAATTCTCCAAATCATTCAATGAATTTCTGATAAATTAACTTACATGACTCATCTAGAGCTGACACTGCTGGAAACACGTAATTGGTGATTAGAGAAGGTTATCAAAAACATTATTTACGCTCATCTAGCCATCATTATTTATTCAATTCAAGTGGTAGATTTCTCCAAGTACAAAAATGTATAAAAATGGTACAGCAAATGTTGCAGATTAATCTTTAACTAAAGTTAAACTCCCTTTTTATTAATGAACGGGGGTACCCTTGGCATGTTAACTAGGGTTGCAGGACTAGACCCCCCTACCACATGGTACCGAAAGGCACTGACAGTAGGGTACTGAGTTGAATTGAATTGAATTGAATTGAAACCTATAAGTTAACCAAATTACACGCCAGTCAAGAATAGGTCGACAATTTGAAGCGTTTACTACAGTTATTTTTAGCTGCAATTTGAAGTAGCCTACTACGGAAAGCCTGCCTCATGAATCTAAGTTTGGCTTCTAAAAGCCAAGTGTCCTATTACACCCACAGATTCCAAATCCGTTTTAATTTTCGTTTTACACGTCTGGCTTAGTCATTTGACCACTAACCCCGCCGGATACCAACGTCCTACTCCCTCAATCCGCAACTGTGTAACCCTGTAAATTACCAGTTAATCGAGGTTTCATTTTATATTTTACTGCAGGTAGTTCACACCATAACTTTCTCCAGGGCTGTCCTAGCTCCGGGCACACAGGGCCAAAACACTCGTGTGCACTATCAAAAGTATTAACCGTTTTCTTTGTACTTATTAACGTACTAATTTCATTGAAAGTCCCTTGTCAGACCGTTCCCCTTTGTACACGTACACACGGTGTGCTAATAATTATTTCGCTTTCCAGGAAAGAAAAAGTTTGTAAGTGCTGGCAATGCATTGTTGTCAATATCTCGATGTAGTTCAAATATCTTAAAGTAGAAATCTGCAATTTTTAAATTTGGAAATACTTTTAAAACCTGGAATAAGCTACTAAGAAAGTAAACTCTCGTATGCTCCTTCTCCAAAAGCAATAAATAAATAAAATAAACTTCACTTCTGTAGCGTAGAAAATCAAAAATAAATTAATTCGGTGGGCATCCCTCACAGCTCGTAAGTTGGCAGTGATTGCCTGGCGTTAGGGGAAGCAAAAACAGAAATTACATTTTGGGGTTTAGTTAGTTTAGGCTAATTAACAGGTAATCTTTATTCACGGTCAAATATTTGTGACAATCCGCATAACCTTTCGGGAATTGAATCCCTTCATTAGGTGCATAAGTTGAACAAGTGAAAATTAATTAATAACCGTTAGACAAGAGCGCTAAGAGGAATGCAAAAAATTGTATAACTAAACAGAGGGTACAGTTTCCCACTTAAACTTGTGGGGTGAGACTGTTCCAGTTTGGAGAAAACACAACGCAAAGGTGAAGTCCCCATATCCACACCTTTGCGTTGTGTTTTCTCCAAACTGGAACAGTCTCACCCCACAAGATCAAGTGGGAAACTGTACCCTCTGTCTAACGGTTATTAATTAATTTTCACTTGTTCAGCTTATGCACCTGAAGAAGGGATTCAATTCCCGATACGTTGTGCGGATTGTCACAAATATTCGACCGCGAATAACGATTACCTGTTCATAATGCCGGTCCCCGTCCAGAACATTGATTTTTTTAGGCTAATTAAGGTACACACAAAAAATGATAAATTTCCACACCATTAACAGGTCCCACAGTGGCGGATCCAGGGTGGGGTTCCAGGGGTCAGGACCCCGTTTGGCAAAATAGAAAATTTACACTAGATAGAT
>JAQFYZ010003744.1:0-12691 GCA_034695085.1 Cylindroiulus punctatus | reverse complement strand
AACCGATAATTCGTTTTATCCAATTCGTTATAACAGTAGAAATTAACATTATTTCTGTATAGGCTGTGACGGGGATTCGAAATACTGTTCGTTATAACAGTAATTCGTTATAAGCGAGTTCGTTATAACGAGGTTTGACTATATATATATTTTTTGGGGGTGTTTAGGAGGGGACTAAACCTCATCTCCTATGAAGAAATTTAAAAACACTTAACAGTAGAGAAGCATCAGTATGTGTTTCACATTTTGCACGACTAATAAAGCAATTACATTGAAACGAATTAGGTATTTGTCAACATTGGTTGTCCTTGGTTAGCAACATATCTTGCCTAATTTATAGGTGGCAGACCTTAATGTGCTGAAGTTATCACAAGTTTAAAGTTTTAACCTTTTATTGCCTACAGATGAAGCCACTTTGAGGAATTGAATATTCCAACAATAACCACGTAATAACTTCGTTAGTAACATTTCAACAAACATCCTTAGAAAGATGCATTGAAATCCATAGTTCCCTATAGCATTCTTAACAATGTTTGCCAGTGGCGTTCCACCATATCATTTCTTAAAAATTCTTGAAAAAAGTTAACAGTAAGCATTATCGGTCCATTCTTGAAAATGTCCAATGAAATCACCCTCGAGGCGGGCAATCATTGCGTACCCCTGGGTAATGCAAGAATGCCATCCCTTCAACCGTCCCCATTGTCGACATTCGTCATCTCATCTAGGCACAACTAAGATGGAAAAAGTTAAAGACTTACCGTGTAAGGATGAGCAAGTTGTGATTGGATGTCTCGTCTTAGCGCCGGCGGGCCAAACGACCAGATCCTCGATTTACAGAGCGGATCTTGATACTGGTTAGCCTGGAACGTCGGGGTCAAGTCCCGGGGTCATCAACGCATCAAGTCCTCAGGGTTCCTGTAGCAAAGAAATAACAGGTTTTAGAATCACGAGGTACAGATACTGAAAACAGTCGTGGTCGTTAAAGGCCCATTGCAAGTGCGTGTGACTTTGGGGACACAATGTATAAAATTTCCAGAAACAATTTCTCCTTCCCTAATCAACATATGAAAATATTTTTTTGCTAACATTAACAGGGACTTGCGTTTTTTGGCATGCGTTGTTGAAAACTTATGGAAATGTATATGATATTAATAAAAACGATAATTCTATGTTTGACCTCTTATTTTGGTTTATGGGCGATTGATGGCAGCATCTGCCATCTAAATGGGAATGTAAGAGATTTACTGTCGTTGGCAAAATAAAGAATATCTAGAAAAATTCTAAACTTTTCCTTACTATCAATATAAACTTTGAAATGAAACATTTAGTTTCATTTGAAATTATCATATCTGTCCAAAATTAACAAAATTCAATTGCAAAAAATCACTTTCAATGGGCTTGAACGTCGCAACTATTTTTATCTGCCGCTATACTTTAGCTTTTGAAACATCAAAGTACTTGCAAGTAACAGTGTACATTTAATGATGGAAAACGAGTTCATTCCATTTCAAAGATAATGTTATTTCAAGATATATGTCTTTTCTCGTCTTAGGAATGTATGAAATTTCCCCACTATGTATTCCATTTGCGTTTTAACACGTTAAAGTTGCACAACATTAATACAGTATATAAAATGTGAACCTTTTCGAAAAGCCCTATGGGGTTGTTCTGTTTTCTGACGGTCTTCATCGACCTGGAAAGAAGCGATTTAATCGAGCACATACCAGCAACTCGAGATAAAATTCAATAAAAGCACCTAGCATTTTCTTCCTCGTCAATTATTGACGAAATTAAGAACATCGTCCACACTAAAAATAGATACTGATATTAATTCCCATGCAGGAAAAGAATCTCCGTAATGGTCTGTACAACCCATATGTTATTTCTAAAATGAATATCAATATAAACATCCCCAGTCGGTTATTAATACTTGAAAATTCTACACAGTAGAAAAGCTATGGTGCTTGAGACATCTGGATGTAAAAGTCACGTACGTTTATTTTAAACTATATCTGAGTATGCACATATTTCAAAAACTTAAAACCAGGAATGGATGATAATGGCCACTCGTTGATCATCAAGATGATTTTCTATTTAATTTAAAGATTTACTGCACTTTACTATATTGTACACTCCCAGAAAGCAACTCCTCCAAAAATTAATAATCATACATGACTAAAATTTAGTTTTGCAAAGAACCATTTTCAACAAACTATAACGTTTTTATGCATATTGAAATTTGAGTTAGTTCACATTTCTATAACAAATTTGTTAAATTAGCATCATTTTTTTAAATGTTTGCATCGATCATTTAAAAAGATCATACAGGGCATCATAAAATTCTGTCCATCATTACAAGAATCACATGCAATTGAAATAAATACACGTCAGTTCCAAGGGGAACAAGGAGAACAAGTATTTTTATTCCATGTATTTGGCTTACAGAAATTACCAGCAGGCGGCGCTGCATCATGCAAGCACAAAGAAACATACACAATGTGGCCACTTGAGATATGCACAAGTGTGAAAATCTCTTTAGAATTCAATTTTCATTTGAAATGGAGCTTACTCAGCTTAGCACTGTTTGGTGATTTGGCATCACGATGTGTAGGCGCCATTTTTGATTTACATATACAGCGCCGCCTGCTGGGAAACCAAATCCATCTGAACCAAATCCATCAAATGACTATATATTTTCTATTTTTTCTAAAAATATTGTCCTTGTGTCCTTGTGATCTAACAGTGTTTAAAAAATTATTTTTTTTAATGCGGGCTGGACTTTATGATCACCCTGTACATTTAGTACAAGTGTCCTAACTTTCGTTTTGACTTATAAATCGAGTTACAAGGCGGGCTTGATGTACGTGTAAATAAATTTCGATCGTCCTGAAACTGGGATATTTGATTTCAAAATGAAGCAATAGCAACATGTCGTTATTTTCATCCTCTTTGTATTGGCAAAAAAAGCTAAAGGACGCTTCAGTTTCTCATTTATTAAATTGCTCTTGACCTGACCCTCACAAAGGCTTCGAGCCTTAATCGGATATAAACTTGATTACGGATTGGGTTAAGATATCCTGCCTCAGTACAATATAGCAAAGGATATGATGAAAACACGCCGAATCTACTAAAATCCCATCGAAATGGATGCTTTTGTGCCAATATAAAATTTGAACTTGAGAATCGACCGAGTGTAATTACAGGGCTTGGAACATGATCGATCAAAAAATTTAATTACGACTAATTTTGTACGATGTCATTACTTCCACGCAGTCGAACTTTCGGGAAACTTGGTAGAGTATAGTATTTTTGGATATAGGACTTTCAGTTAAATCTGCATCAATTTAATGAGGGCTCCAATTCATGCAACTTATTGCATCGTTCGGAATGATGTTTATTGAAAACGAGTTCCCATAGAATACTTTCATCTTCTTTCAATAGCATTACACATGTGCGTACATCATACATTTGCATGAAATGCAGACATCTGAATGAAATCATTGCAGCATCTTTAATATATCAAAAAGAAATGGATTGAGCGGATTTGAAAAAAATACTGAATGGAGATTCAAGTACCTAGTTCTGCAAGGACCAGTTTTAAGGTGAAATGGTGTAGGAATAACGTGCAGTACTTGAAATGTCCCTGTGGACTACCTTAAACAATGTTGAAGAATTGAAAAAATCAAACCAATAATAATAATAATTCTTGAATTGAACTTCGCCTACGGCATTGCCATCATGCCTCAGCATTTCTTAAGAATAGAAATTCATAAAAATACTATATACTTTCTGTAATCAAGCTGAATAAATGTCCTGCATTATTATGGCCAGGAAAATAACTAAATCGTGAGGTTTTTCAAAAAAAAAAATTCGCGAAAGACATTCACTTTCTTATTAATCTGGCTAATTTTGTTATCAAATTTTTGCTGAAATACGTAATTTGTAATCTAGTTTTTCCAAAATTTCCCCCTAAAATTGTTGGTGCCCTAACTTCGTTTTATAGATAGGGGCGTGATGATTTGAATTAAGCAGCCACATGACAAATCACAAATCAGATATCCTCAAGTGAAGCAAGATAGGCTCAAATGGTTTACATGGATGTCTTACTTAACGTAAGGTAGTGCCAATGGTAACACTTTGGTGTTTTTTCCTGATCATGGATTGGTTTTGTAACAATTGCTGCTACACACTGGGCCTATACTATTGATATCAAAGGTTAGTGATCTATTGTTAATTGAAACCTTGAATTTTAGGAGTTTGTGTTGAGTATTTTAGGTGGGAAAACATGCTTGCGAGGATTTAACTTTAAAGTTTGGTATTTTGTATTCAAAAATGTTTAATGGTTTTCTCAAGCCTTTTACACAAAAAAACAGCATTTATTAGTGTCTAAATTTGGATGATGTTTGATTTCAGTCGTCTGATAAAAGTCTTCGCATGACCGAAATGCGCAATGTTCTAAAATGCTCTAAATGTGCATAAAAACTGACAATGTTGTGTAATTGTCCTGAATTTAAGTAAGCCGGTCAAGATGGTAGCATCGTTATATCGTTAAATAAAAATAATCGGTACTTGTCCATTAACGGAACTACCTGTTATGTTAGGGTAGGTTAGGTTAGGTTAGGTTTGGTTAGGTTTTTTGAGCGTTTATACCTACCCTAACCTTACCTAACATAACCTAACCAAACCTAACCTAACCTAACCTAACCTAACCTAACCTAACCTAACCTACCCTAACATAATATGTAGTTCCGTTAATAGACAAGTACCAAATAATCTAATTATTAATTATATTCATGGAAGTCCTCCATTCCAAAACCATTTTAAATATGTCAGAAAGGCAGCGACATCAAACAAGATGGCCGTCCGGTGCCCCCTTATCAAAGTGTTTGAAAGTTTCCTTGCACATCTTCAGTGTTGGCAGTGTTTGCCACTATATACTTTTAAGGGGTCAACACACCTCATTAGTTGCACGAGTAGGGTGATCGAGGCTTGGTCTGCCAGTGGTGCGACGTTAGTTGGGACAATTTCCGAATTTTTTAGAAAAAAAGCAAACATGTACTGGTCCGTGTTGGTCTTTTTCACCATTCGATATTGAGTTTTTATCAACAACAATCCCCAAATCCAACTGCTTTCATTGTCGTCTTTGAAAAACTTAAAGCATTTTCCCCCACTGTGTGACAGGCATTTATCGACGAAAAGTGCAGAGTTATTTTTTGCTATACAATGCTTAAAAAAAACTGCGTATTGTTCCACGCAAAACCGTTTTCTAAGTTGGCCATACCGAGACTGTCGTTTGCCTTTAATAGCTGGAATGCCCAGCCAAGCATAATCTGGCTGAAAATTCAGGGGCTCAATATCGATAACAGACAGTTTCAGCATGACATCCCATCTCGAGCACAGCATCACCCAGACACGCCACGTGGAAGGAATGTGCCATAAAATAAATCCATGCAAACCACAGACCATGGCGTTCCCATATTTGTTCGACATCATGGGGCCCTTTGCATCAGTGAAATACAGTTAGGAACAAACAGGAACAACTAGATTATTTAAATTTAGCGTTGAATCGATATGTTGTCGTGTTTCCCCGAAAATAAGACAGGGTCTCATATTCTTTTTTGCTCCAAATTGAGCACTGGGTCTTATTTTCGGAGGATGACTTATTTTTTCATGCACAAAAATCAAAATCTCTTCAGTCAGAAATCCATTTACAAATGATGTCTTCCAGCTAAGGAAATCATCCTGAGTTGGGTTCAAAACATTGTGCCTTTTAACCATGCCCCAACCAAAAATATACATGAAATGTTAATTGAATACTTTCGACACACAAAAATGACGGAAAATTGCAATTCCGTCGTATATTTGCCTAGTTTCTGGGTTTCACTTTTCTGTCACAACAGACGAACTCAAGGCGTTTGTCAATCGATCTGAACTAGGTCTTATTTTCGGGGTCATATTTCCGACGTCAGAATGTGTACAGTCATATAGATGCTGATCTGCTATCATAAAGTGCTATACAAATGATATTTATTTTTACGAGTGGTCATTTCGAACAGAAAGGAAACATACTGGTCACCGGTGGTTGCATTTTTTTCAAAGAAACAACACCTTGGACTTGCCGAATATAAAGTGTAAAAATGAAGTCTGCAGTTGTATTGACCATAGTCAAGAAATTTCATTTTAAAAAGGTTGTGGGAACGCTGAACAGATTGAGCAAAAGCCATCAACTGGACATAAATGCATCAACTGCACGAAACGAAAATGAAATTAAAAATGTGGCATGCATGAAAAATTTCATGCCCACATGAAATATTTAGATTTATTCAATGACTACCGAAATTACCAGACTTTCCAGATGTGGACGCCCTGCTGTAGGCAACGTTTTACACAGAGCAAGCATTTCAAGCACAAGGGAATTCGATTCGAAACAAGTACACTAGTATTAAAATGAACTTGGTCGTCCAAATACTCGATTTTCATCCGTGTTTTTGAGAAACCTGTGAAATATTGCATCTGGCATCTGCCTTCTTCACTACGTGATTGGTGAAGAGGCTGGCACTTGCAGGAAGGATGTCTGAGTTATAAAATTTGATATCCGGCACCAGTCTAATACTTCTCATTGCCTTATGTGTTAAACAAGAGAGGGAGCTATCCTTTTTCAATCTCAACGTTTCAGGAAATTTAGTGAAGAGACCAGCAATTGAATTGTCTCGGTCATCAAGAAGATCGAAACTGAGATGGAGATGGAGTCTCGCATTTTAGTGGCCCTCCATCTTATATTTTTCGTAAATCACTTTCCTTGTTAAAACCTTGTTACAACCACGTGGGCACGGCGAGAGTATGGAAATTCTGGCAGAATGTCTTTCCATAAACGCAGGTCTGACTTTTCAGTAGGGGAACACCCGTGTCCAGGAATGGAGATTTACCACAGTGGCATAAACCACTGTAGCAAATGGGGCACCTCCTTGACGTTTATGTTCCAGAATCGGGCGCCAAGGATCCCTTTTATGGCTTATTTCTTCAAGGCCAATTTCCCATCGCCGTTTACGATCGACCCCCATCCCAGTTTGCTTCCTAGATTTTCAATAAAAATCGAAGCTGGATGCATCTCGTTCTACTGCGATAGACATGACTCGCAAATGCCTATCATTCTCAAATCGCCACTTCAATCTGCATCCAGGCAAAAAATGCACTGCTATGAATACGAAACCAGTCTATCGAATTTGCCAATGGGGTCGTCCATGAAGTTTACAGAGCACTCGTCCTTATACCCCATTCGTACACGTAAATTTGTTACAAGGGTTCAAGCACAAAGAATGTCCTGTTGATGTTAGAGTTTTTGACCCCTAATTTATTTTTGACCGAAACGGTAACTCCCATCTCTGGACGTCTATAAGTCAAATTTTATAAATTTCATGTTTCAAAAATCACGCACCTGTAGTTTGCCCAAATGCATGTATTAAGGGAAATTGCTTACATTAGATGGGCATCATTGATGTACTTGTATATGCTACACACGTATATTTGCATAAACAAACATCGGACTTCCCTCCTTGCTGACACCGGTATCAGCCTATAATCCATCATCCAATTTTTGTGACTTACACCCCCCATCCCCTTCAGATTTCATACACGAGATACTGCATGCATCAAGCAAATTTATTTGAATATGAAAACGTCCAACGATTTTAATTTAAGAAAAACCTGAAGGAATCGACGTATATAATTCAAGCCCTGGAATTCATTCATGAAGTAAGATCTATGGATTGTATGGAACAAACAGTGTACATGTATGAGTCAGGCTTGTTAATAGATTATGCTGCAAATTTGGCACTTAACAGTTATGTACTTTCAAATCTTCCAGTCATATGGTGTAATGACTTGAAGAATTTAGCACAAATCCAAAGAAACATACAATGAAGCAAATACATATTATCCCCTCAACCATTTTATCAAATTATGTACAAAACATGTATGAAATTACAAATTTTCAGTCTTACATGTACTCATTCACTGTTTTTTCGCCATCGACAAGCAATTTTTTACCAGTAGGGTACCAGTACAATTATCCGTAATTCGCTACCCTTGAGGCCCATTGAAAGTGCGTTGTGACTTTGGGGACACCCTGCATAAAACTACGAAACAACTTCTCCTTTCCTTATCAACATATTAATATATTTTTTTGTTTTTTTGGGATGGGCTCTTGACAGCTTGTGGAAATGCATATGATATTAATAAAAACGATAATTCTATGTTTGCCTTTTTATATTGCACCTGTCGTCTGAATAGGAATATATAAGAGATTTACTGTCGTTGGCAAAATAAAAAATATCTGGAAAAATTCTAAAAACGAAATGTCTTTTCATTTGATATAGCAGAGGAACTTACTATCAATATAAACTTTGGATTAAAACGTTTAGTATGATATGAAATTATCATATCTATCCAAAATTATCAAAATCCAATAGCAAAAGATCACTTTCAATGGGCCTTAATTCTGACATTAGTATGAAATCCTCACGAGCATCTGTAATTTGGGCACATGTACTGTGTTCAATGATGTACTTTTTGTCAGTTGTCTGTCGCATTTCTTTTCCATTGTCTTCGTCAAATCTTTCTCTAGTTGCTCATTTGTACTTTTTAGCGAGCTCGTCGTCGAGTTTCTTTGACAGCAATTGCTCCTTTTGGGTAGATCGAGCATTTGCTGTCTATCTTATTCATTTTTATGTAGAAAACTGGAAGCCTCAAGCAGAGCCCATCAAATGACTGTCACATTTATGGCAATGTCCTCTGGCGATGCCCGGATGAGGAAATGACAGACGTTAACTAGGGGGGCCTATGGCAGAATCCACTCTTCCTGAGTGGATTATGGAGCGACTGAAAAATCGTCTTGCCAGGAACAACAATGGGGAATTTTTACATTTTTATGGGTTTAAAGTTTGGTACGTGTAAAATTTTTGTTTGCTTCAACGAACGTTTTCATGCCCAAATCGATAGTTTAAAACGAAAAATGAGTCGACACCTCAAAACGTCCACTGGCCATTTTACATGACGTCTCGATTTTGCATCAATTGCGATAACATAAACACATGTGATGCAAGACCGTGACGTCAGCAACGTGGCGGACTACCATTTCAAATTTCCGCCGTTTTCGTGATTTTTCAACATCAAATTACGTGAAAACTAATCACATTTGAGGGCTGAAAACGATTGCAATTTATTGCTATGGTGATATCATTTCTAAATGAATGGTTTTTATGCATTTTGGGAATTTGTGAAATTTCACTATTGTCTGTGCACGTCTTTCTACTAAGACATCACTTGACGAAGAAATGTACATGTAGCCAATTATACTGTTGAGTCAGTATCAAACCATAAAAGCGTATGAATCGTTGGTGCGATTTTTATTCAAGGGTGTTTTGCAGTCAATAATATCAGTTTGTCATTTCGGACGTGTTACATGTACGATGGAAAATGTGATATCACCGAAATCGTTTCAATGAAGTCTAAGTTTGGTAGACATGTTTGGAATAATGTCGGACATACCTTTCGATCTGTTGTTAATATTTCAGCGTTTACCAACAGGAAATTCAAATTTATATACCGTAAAATAATGTGAACATATTCTAGAGCCTATAATTACGGGTATTCCCACGAGAATCCCAAGTTAGAACTTTCCATAAAAGCTAATCCAAGAATATGCGAGGTTCCATACTGCTAGACATGAGTTTACCATTCGCATATACATTGCACAATTTGAATAAAATAAAAATCAAGTTTTATTTCTGGAATTGATGCACTTTCTTCGGGTTTAGCACCGAAATCAACCCCTTAGAACAATATTGCCCTTCCCTCCTTACCCCTTCCTCAAAAAAGCACAAGAAGTGCAAAACCTTAAACCGTTCCATCAAGGTCATTACAATTTATCTCCTAACATGCTGTAGGAGTGACAATTAAATATCAATAATTCATTAAGTACTTCCAAACTACTGTAATATACACAATACTATACTAACCATCACGTTATAATTAATTACATTAATCAGAAAATTGTTGCCAACATTAGCAACAATCTGGCTACAGGTTGGAAATTTACAATCAGTAACAACAGCTTTTTTCAAAAACTCACCCTGATTAGCAGACAGCTAACATTGTATTTAGCACTTGATAACCCAGTGTTAGCAACCTCGTAACACACTAAGGGTCAGGCATGCGAAACTTAAGATAAAGAAGTCCGATAAATTGTGGTCAGACCGGATTTAACTTTGTAATTTACGAAGACGAAAGTATTGCCTAAATTTGAGGTAATAAATCAGTCTCACCAAAGTCAGATTATGCCTGTTTTCAACGTGCAATGAACTGTTCATATGCGGTAAAAAGATGACTTGAGGCACGTGAACCTGTGCTTTGAACATGCAGTTGTGCTAATGTCATCTTTGCAATTTCAGTTGTATTGCTTGCTAGCTAATACCCAGTTGCATTAATTATAGTAACTTATTGTATTGGTTGCACATGTACACGTAATTGTATTCTATATACAATATACGAAGTTACTACCCCAACGTTGTCGTCTGGATTGTCGGTTCCACTTCTTTAGTAATCGAGTGGAGCGCCTTTGGCGGGAACTGCCCCACGAAACTACATCAGCCACAAGTTTGAGCGCATTTCTGCACGGCATAGACCGCTTTGACTTTACTGCATTTCTAAAGGGGCATGCATTAGTGGTGAGCTGAGCACCCAGCACTGGCTCCTGTCGCCCTCAGTTCTATGTTACTGTTAGCCTGTTACCTGCCCTATCATATCTGTATCGTTGCGACAAATAAATATCATATCATATCATATCATATATGGCAATACCAGAAGTACAATTTTCATGTTGCCTGACTGCCTTGTAAAGAATTAGTATATCACTGTATACATAGGAAAAAATATCCAATAAAGGAACAGTAAATTAAAGATTAGTTTTTAAATTGACAACGTCCAGCTACCGGCCATACAGTTGTATGTCTCATAATTTGATTTAAATAATACTTTTGCTTTTAACAAGTGAAGAAAATAGTAGCTCTAGCTGATTAGTGTGTTTGGTCACTCTTGCTGTGACTCCCTGTACCTTCTAAATGATGGGGTGCAACGTTAAAAAGATGCTGGAGATAACAATAGTAACACCTATTCTTATTCAGTCAAAATCATATTTTTTATTTGCTTGTTCAATTCCAAATAAATTAGACGGTGAAAAGTTGTATGAAACAGTCCACACATTCTTGTGGTGACTAAATTTGCCTCTTCCAGTAGTTATTGAAATGCGCCATTTACCCCTTCCAGTTGTCCCTGCCCACATGCCAATCTCTTAATTTTCGTAAGTATGATCAGGCAAAAGTATCACTTTTGGCTTTAGAGGGCTACTTTTTCTGAAAAGTGGTCCTTTGCTAAATGTGGCCATGTGACCGGTATGACCATTATTGCATAATGATTCATGTTCACTTGTATTTTTTTGACTTAATTTTGGTCTTAAGTTTGCTTTCGTAAATTTCTGTCCCTACCCAGTCTCCCAATCTCGTAATTGTCCTAAGTATGATAAGCCCCTCCAAGGGGGAAGAAAGGGCAATAAATACCCAATAAATTCACGCAGTATCTGGCAACACTGGCTGTAACTCCGCCCTTATTTTCTTAATTTTTGTAATGCGGCAATATGATTGTTCTAAAGTTGAACAGAGCTCTACTGGTCATTTTCTTCTAATTTTCTATACTTTTTTGCTTTAAGAGAAAATCAGGAAAAATTCAACTCCTAAATTTAAAAAAAAATTACAAGTGGACAGGAAGCATTTGGGTTGGCACCATCAATCCTGACAACTTTTGATTGTCGGCATATTAATGAAATGACGAAGTGCAAATCTGTAATATCTTACGCCCATATGAAATGAACAATTAGTTCGCTACAAGAACTAACCCAATAATTGAGGGAAAAAATGTTGTTCAACAGCATGTATGATGTACCAGGAAAGCTTTATCCTAATTAAAAGTTTTTCTTCAACATATAAATGAAATTCAAACCTGATGGCGTTTTGGCGTTGATGACAGTAAACACAGACGACTGTCATTCAACTTTCAACTAAAACCAATTAATTAATTGGGTGGCATCTGACAGCAACGCCATGCAATTTCCAGTTTTTCGTATCGAGTTACCCGGTGCAATTGTTTTTTTTCGAATCAATTTTCTCAACACAATCCAGTTTACATTTTTCGGGCGTCAGTGCGCAATATTTCAACATTCACGCAATAGTTATTTTTGAAAACGATGCATGCACCTATAGGACATCTAAGTGATTGTGGGAAGGAAAATGGTTGTAATTTATACAATGTTAACGAAAAGTTACATCAAAATTCATGTACAATATTCTACGTACTTGTAATTCAAATAAAAAAGCAAAACATGCCATTTTTATCAGTAAACTTACTGTATTGATTGCCTTAATTTTGTTGAAATTTAAATGGATCTCATGGCTTTAACATGGGTTTATATGCAAAAATATAATTCATTATACAGCTATCCTATATATTCCAGGAACCTATCTAGGCCGTAAAACGAGGTATGGGTGTAATGACAAATTTAACGCTACACTCTAAACCGAAATGCCTTTTTTTAAGGCGCAAGTAGTGACTTTTTGTTGAGTTCGTTTGGGAGTCGTAAAAC
>JAQFYZ010003743.1:0-12692 GCA_034695085.1 Cylindroiulus punctatus | reverse complement strand
GACGACCTTTGCATAAGTGAATTTTTCCTATTTTTATTTAATTGTTCAATAATGAAGGGCATAATTCGCCGAAAAAGAAAGAAAATATGTCGTTAGTGGACGACACATTCTACAAGGTAGGCAGGATTTTGAGCGTCTTTATTTATTTATTAAGGCAAAAATACCGAACAAATTTTGCATGGTTTTGCCTGGTGGAAATATTATGCAGGGTGTCCGAAAATTACCACGCATTTTCAATGGCCCTTTCGATCAGCCTTAATTGAATTAAAATGTGATTTTCTCAGCAACCAATTTTTCGATTTAAAATCAGTAAAATGCGTTTCGTAGACAATTTAATGTTTGTTAAAGGTCACCTAATGTGCGTAAAATTGCTTGTGCTTAATTGAGGCGGAAAATGTGGAACTCAATGCATCCCAAATGTGCATAATTTATGACATGCATTCATTTACCCCTGTAGCTATAAAGGATTCTGAATGAAGTTTAATTACCAGAGCGTAATGAACACGTATCAAGACATTGTTCATTAATGATTTCTCCATACTATGACCACTTCACCAGAGATAGCTACACAAGTTGTGGCTTTATGTGATGTTGGGCACAGCCAGAGAGTTGTGGCCCGGCAACTCAACATCAGCCATTCAGCAGTTCGAAGGGTCTGCCAACGTTATGAGGAGACAGGTTCCTTTAACAGGCGACCTGGTTCAGGCAGACCTAGTTCCACAACTGAGTGTGAAAAATCGCCTTATTGCTTTGACATCCTTGCGAGACCGACGGCTGACTGCTGTTCAAGTGTAACAGCAGCTCAGCAATATCAGCAATATTATCATTAATATACGTCTTAATCCAAGCGTAACTGCAGCAGTCCGAACCTTCCCGGCCATCTTGGGGAGATGTGGTTTTGGAAAACATCACTCTAGGGCGAGACAGGGCTCAAACCCAGGCGTTTTTCAGCACTAATTGAATAACAGCACAGCTACCACGTGGGTCCTGAAACCTTGGAAACCTAACGAAAATTTTCTCTCGTATATGTCTAGCACTTTTGGGTTGTAAGGACCCAACTCAAAAGGGACTGAAAACTACACATGCAATATTGTGGGACACTCCTCTGGCCTCTACTTCCCTGTAGGCGGCAGGCCCACAAGGCGACCAGTATGTAATAGGGCCACCCTGCTGAGTGGCGCCCTAAACTTAATTATCATGCACATAATTAAAGATCACTAAAACATACAAATAATGCATTCAAGTGGGGACGTTTAGTTTCCAAGCAGATAAACGAATTCATTGACTTATAAACTTTTTCAGTCCTCTTGCTCCTTTGTCCTGCAGTTGCTGGTCATGTAAATGTGCAGACTTTTCTGCTGCCATGCAAAAAGGTACTGCTAGATTCGACGAAAATTGTGGTAGCCAAATCATATTTTAATTCCATCCTAGAATTATCATGACCACACTTTTTGCTGCTTTACACTGTGTTTCCAGGTTTACCTCCACATAGTGATATCTGATAACATTCGGGAAAGGGTGTAGGGATGTACAGTGGTTGGACCACTCAGTACAAAATTCAAAATTCGAAATCTCATAGGGCGTGGGGGACGAAACCAAAATTTACTTTCAGTTCCCCCCTGTTTGAATTCCCTGCCCTGGTACCCAGCTGCTCCAGCAGTGCATGCTGGATGAAGCGTCAGCTGACCCAGGGGTCATCTGACCCAGATTTTCTCCGACCAGTCGGCCATCTTGTAAACGTGTACAAATTGCTGGCCAACACCTATCCGATACGGATGGGTTCTTATTGTTTTGCTGGACGAGAATAAAAGGACTTACGTTTGCAACCACGCTCACCTCTGGAAACCTTTATTTAACACATGGTAGCAGAGCATGGTTGCTATCCACGGAACGATGAATAACACCGTCGAACAGCAATCAATCTGTGATTGGTCAGCTGACCCAGGGGTCAGCATGCTGCACCCAGCATGCACTGCTGGAGCAGCTGGGTACCAGGGCGGGGAATTCAAACAGGGGGAACTGAAAGTAAATTTTGGTTTCGTCACCCGCGCCCTATGAGATTTCGAATTTTGAATTTTGTACTGAGTGGTCCAACCACTGTACATCCCTAAACCCTTTCCCGAATGTTATCAATATCCTGGCAAAAACGACTTTAGCTGGAGCCAAACAGCAACACGTCCACCCTGGACGAAAACTTGGGACAGAGAGAAAGATGGCGGATTGTCCAGTATCCACTGACTGTCATGACCTACTTCTCGTTCGGGCGTGGAATAGCGACACTCAGCGGCAGAAACGAGAAGTAGGTCCTTCGTCATACATAAACGAAGGAAAACTATTGGCTCATTTCAGAGCCCTCCGTTGGAAAGGAGTAACCAATCATCATCATCATCATCATCGCAAACACACGTGGGAAAGTTAAAATAAATTAATAATATACACTGTATATAGAAGCGGACTGTATAAAGTAGTTACAACTTTAGTAACAAAATTTCCTGACTTTCCCTGGTTCCTATGACGTGCTAATGGTCTTTAAGACTGAAGGGGATGACTCCAAGTTAATCCCCTTTCTTCCAGAATGTTCTATCGAAGGGGTTATCATAAAATACCCTAACACTGGTAATTGAGATGTTGCCAATAAACCAATTTATTGCAACTGCCCCAAACCCACGGTATATGGGGGACCAGTACACACGCTCATTTACATGAGCAAGGTCATGGGGTCGGGGAGGATGACGCTGGGGGCCGGAGCTAAACGGGAATGGCCATTTTATCTATGCCAAACTGGAAGTGGCCCTTTTGCAGGCGAACCACTTGTCCGAATTTGATGCTTCCAACTCTGTGGGATACAGGGAATACCCCCCCCCCACAAAACTGAGAGCTGAAAGTCCGATGTTCCTCAAGGGAACCAGTCGTGGCGGCCGTTTCAAACCTTTGAAACGGGTCTAAGTGCCGTTACGCACTTGCTACGGTAAAATGCCTTCTGCACCGATTTAACCTAGCCTAGATGTTTACGGGAAACTTGGAATTTCCCGGCTATAATGATGGGTGCCGAAATGGCACCCTCATGTGCCCTCCCCCACACCAACCCTATGGCAAGAACATATGGCAATTGGGGCCCCATAGCCCCAGGGGAGGGAAAACATAAGCAGACACTTTCACATGGTGGACTAAAAAATACGCGCGTACAAGAACAGAAATACACTCGCATGCAAGAGATTGTTCATGTCCCTTAACACTGGTGGTCTTATCTTGTGCTGACTTTACGCACTGGAGCAATAGCTCCAGTGCTGTAGGTCCAGTTGGAGGCCCTAGGGGCCTCCACCAACTTTACGCATAAACAACATGTGGCACCATCTGTAGGATAAAATTGCACCGTACACCGATTATTTAGTATGATGATGACAATGTAGCCCATAGATATGGTGTTGTAGCTTAGTTGGCAAAAGCTCCTGTCTAGTAAACAGGAAATCCTGAGTTCGAATCTCAGCCATGCTTAGCTTGCAATTTGTTTTCAACAATACTTGCAAAGTATTGCAGTTGATTTTAATGATAAACCAATTTTAATGACATTATTATTATTATTATTAGCCGTTCAGACGTTGCCGACTCTCGGCATTCTCCATTTTGTTCTGTCGAGCACAGCTTCCTTCAGCTGTGCAATGGTCGTATTGGTGTCGGCTTTGATGGTATCAAGCTATCGTGTTCGTTGCTTTCCTCTTCTTCTGGTGCCACTGACCATGCCCAGTATTATTGTCAGTAAATAAAATATCTGTATAATCTTGAACTTCGTATAAAATTTGTCAGAAAACTGGCAATCACATGCCAGTATACTGACATTTGCTTTGTAGTATACTGATCAATGTGCACATAGCAGAATACTGTCGTGCGCTTGCCGGTATAATGACGTATACTCGGCAGTATGCTGACATGCATTGTTAGTTTACTTATTTTTGCTCAGCTGTGTACTGATGATTGCTTTCCAGAAAACTTATGTTAGCTTGACAGTGTGCTATCACTTTGCAGTATACTGACATGCACTTGGCAGATTACAGACGTGTGCTTTTCAGTATACTGCTGATCAATTTTGATGGTATACTTATGTGCGCTCGGCAGTATATGTGATCACCATAGATTTTTTTCTGCATGTATTCTGCACAGAAACTCCTGCAAAAAATAAAGCAAAAAGTTTTCTGTAGGAATGCTTCTGCAAAAAATTGTCAGTTATATACACATAGCTTCTGCAGAAATATGCAAGCTAATATCTGTAGAGCTTGCTCTGGCATTATCGACCTGCAGAAATCTGCAGAATTCTATAGGAACATTTCTGCAAGAAAAATACTGTGAAATTTTTCTGTTTATTTTTTTCACACTATTTTTGTATTGGGTTGAACCTGACAAATAAGTTTAGATGAGTTTTGTCTTCGTATGTATTTATTGTTAACTAAAGCTATTAAATGAAGCTAGCAATTGTGTATAAATGATCAATAATAAAATGATAAATTTCAAAAAAATAATCAAAATTTGCAATGTTTTATAAAATGTGTGCTCTACATGTATGGCTGGTTGGTTACTGATCACAATTTGTGTTTACCTGATGTTTCTAATCTATGAACAATCGGTATTGCATTTTTTACAATGGCATGTAATATTTTCACATTTTTAATGGTCAGGGAAATTTTTTATTTGAAATTAAAGAGGTGTGGGAAAGGTCAGGGAAGTTGAATATTGAATTTCTGGGGGAGCTATCATGCTAAGCTTAGGCATATTGGACCCTTGAGCATGTTGAACATTTGATTTGGCAATTAAAATTGTTTTAATAATCGAGGGTGTTGTGGTATGCAAAACGGGTTTGAGCAGTGTGCAATGTGTTTCTTTATATTGGAGGACCTTGGTGGACTCGGCTATCTAGCTTTGTCAATTTGAAATTAAATCCAATTGTATTGCACCACGCAAGGTTGACCCTGCTTAACCAAAGGATGGTCTCTAATACATCATTTATCTAAAGTATCAACCCTTATGATAACGACTCTTTGATAAACTGTTATTAAATGGTATGCCTGGATTGAGAAAGATTTCCAAAAAATGTGAAACATCATAATCATTAAAAAGAATAAACTGTTTAAGAAGTGATGAAAAAAATCTCTAGGCTGACATTTTTTTGAACTACATTAGAACCTGTCTTAGCTTATACTCTGTAAACTTATAACCTCCATAACCTAATATCAGCGGCCGGTCCCGAGCTCGTCCATATGCTTGATTAATGGCCCTGCCTAAGTCAATAACCTGTCTAAATTGATATGTGATGCCCGGTCCCTACTGTATTTAAATCTGGTTATACATATTGGTTAACAGTTATCAGGCAAACATAAACTTTGATATCACAAATATAATTGTCTTTATTTTTAGATGACTCTGATGACGAATTTCAGAAGCCGAAGTGGTTTAAAGCTTTTCACCCTAAATCTGTCTCACAAGCGGTAACTATAGATCAGTGATATATCATGTAATTGACGTTCACTTTCCTGGAAGATTCAGTTTTTAAATGCTCAATTTTTTGATTTTACAAAGACTGTACCTAAGGGGATTACCACTTCTTCAGTGGATTCCATGAATTATCCCACGGATGATTTCACCATTCCTATCGATAACCTTCACAAACCTGTTATTCGAAAGTTAGTAACATTCCCAACAACAGAGTGTCCAAATGCACATTATTCGTATTACGTGTCACTGTTATTTGGATGTTAGTGATAGTTCCCTCAACAAAGTGTCCAAATGCACATTGCAATTTCTATTTAGAATACCAAAAATATTTTATGGTACCAGGACACACAACCAAATCAAGCAGATCATCAGAGAGCTAAGGAAAACAGACTACAAAGATACCAAGTAAGTTTTTCGTCATTTTTACTACAGCTATCTCTACAATATTTTTTTAAAGAAAATTGGGTCCATATGGCAAAAGAGCTGATTTGACAAAATGCTGATTGGCGCAAAAGTTAGTTTTGGTATCGTAAAGATCTTAGTTAAAATGCAGCTAAGCGGTTCAACATATCATTATCTAGTATTCATTCTGGAATATCATGTAAACGGGACACGACTAGTAAATAATGTGGGGGAATTGCGATCGCACCCATTGCGTGCAATCGGGCATACGCGCTCATCTATTTCTCGGTCCGACCCAACATTCGCCAGACGCTGTTTGAAGAGTACGAGGATGGGTGGGACTGCCACAAGGTGCTGGAGCACATCCGGCAAACGTACGAACCGTCGTCGCGTGAAAGGATCTGGCAGCTATTTGGCTTGTTTATCTTGCTCAGGATGGAGCCAATGGAATCCGCCGAGGCCTATATCGCCCGCGTAGAGAACTTGGCTTCGAAAATTCGTGATACTAAGACGGAATTGTCGGACATGCTGATGTCCTTCCAGCTAATGCGGGGACTGCCGCCCAGCTTCGCGCTGAAAATCCGGCTGTTAAACGCATGGCTGGATGCCGAGTTCACTCCTAAGAACGTCAAGGATGCCCTGACCTAGAGGCGGGAAGTTCTGGTGGCGAAGCAGAGGACCAAGTCTCCTGCAAAAACCCCTGCGCAGACCCTCCGAGTAGGGAGGGATCTGCTTCAGGTGCGGGGAGTAGGAACACTGGCAATGGGACTACTCGAAGAGACCAGATGAGACAACGGACACGACCGGTCGCCGGCCTCGCAAGGTGCGTGGCCTCCAAGTAGTAAGTCCCCACGCCGGAGGAAGTGGCGAGGAAGAAAGTCCCAAGTGAAGCAAGCCCGGCAGACACTATATGCCGCACTGGATGCTGCGTCCACCACGATAAATGAATGGAACTGGGACTCGGGCGCATCAGATCATGTCTGCTGCGATCGGCGTTGGTTCACAGACCTGGCACCATGCTCACCCCAAATCATGTCGGGCATCACTGGAAGCATCAGGATCGATGAGAGGGGCACCGTCGCCTTTACGGTGGCCGTAAAGGCGATAGATAGGTATGTTCTGAAGGACGTCTGGTACGCGCCCGGTACGTCACGTAATCTGATCTCTGCCTCTCAGACGGCCCGTCAGGCAGGTACAACCTGGACGGGGGACGCAAAACATCTGCAGACGTTCGACGCGCAAGGCAAGGAGGGCCTTGCGTTCCAGAGGAAGGACCGACTTTTCTCGGCAAGCCCGGTGACATATTCCCGGGAAAGTGCCGACACGACTGTCACCGCGGTCAAATGGAAGACCGCGACAGACCCAAATCCTGGCTTACTGACAAAGGACAGTTCGCTTCGCCTGTGGCACCAACGTCTCGCGCACACGGGCCAGGACATGGTTAGACGTATGTCCCGGGTTGATGCCGTACTAGGTATAGCACCCATCAAGGACCCGAAGGCACCGTGTGCAGTCTGCGAAAAGTGCAAGGCGGATCGGCCGTCGACTGCGACATATGAAGAAGTAAGAACTACAGCCCCGCTACAGCGCATACATGCGGACGTATGGGGACCATCTCGTGTAGCTTCCAAGTCAGGCTTTAAGTACTACTTGGTCATCATCGACGATTTTACCCGTTGGAGCCAAGCGTACTCACTCCGGTCGAAAGACAAGTTCTCGACCAGGTCAAGGTGTACGTCCAACGGATGAAACGACAGACTGGCCGCGCTGTAAAGCAAATACTGACAGACAATGGAGGGGAATTTTGCTCAAAAGCCTCAGAACTTTACTACGAGAAGGGGATCGTGCACGTCAAGACTTATGTGCACTCCCCCCATCAGAGTGGAAACGCCGAGCGATTTAATCAAACCGTGCTGAAGGCCATTCGGGTCATGCGTAAGGACTCGGCGATGCCCCAGTTCCTCTGGGCAGAATTCTTGATGACGTTTGTGTACCTCAAGAATAGGGTCCCACAAAAGATCTAGGGGTACAAGACACCCTTCGAAAGGATGCGTGGATATCCTCCCAACGTCGGACACCTCCGGCGCATTGGGAGCAAGGTCTACAGGTACCTTCCGAAGGGTCTAAGGAAGAACAAACTGGAGGATACCGCAGTTGCCGGCACACTGATTGGATACTCCAGCAGTACCTGCGGGTACCGGTTCATCGACAAGACATGCGGCACCGTCTATGACTCTGCCGAGGTCCGCATAGACGAGACCGACGTTGCCGGTGACAAGAAAAAGAAGGTGGAAGAAACAGGTCCTCACCTCCTCCTGCGATACCTCTCCTCCTAGGAGCAAGTCAGGGTCTGATTCGGGATCGGCGGGTGGTCGGGCGATCACTCTCTCTCCTAAGGCTATTCCGAGCGGTGCCATATCTCTGCCGCGACCGGCGAAAGGAGGAATACCATCTCCTCCTAAACCCCGACGCTTGACTCCCTCGGAAAAGAATGTGCAGGCAACTGCACAAGTCCAGCCTTGGCAGAGGGTGCTAATTCCGAGGAAGACAGGTACGAGAGTAAATGTCTACTACGACCACGCCGGGACCCGATTCAAAACCCTGAAAGAAGTTTTGAAGTGTTGCGAGGAGGAGAACCTGCCCTTTTCAGATGAATTTGACTTCTCCCAAAGGGATCCGACGGAGGGAGTAGTGAGACTACGTCTCAAGACGGTCCACCCTAACTGGGGAACGACCAGTCCCAAGACTGTTCCCCCTGTTTCGAAAACGACTAGTCCCGAAGCTACCAGACAAACCATGACCACCACAAAAGAGGACACCCTCTCCTTATCTCTGGCGCAGGTCGTTGATAGGGAGATAAAGAAATAGCAGTCATGGATAGGGGAGACGTGACATGACTGATCGCAAGACGTTCGACGAGGCACTTAGTGCTCCGGATGCGCAGAAATGGAGGGAAGCCATGAACGAAGAGTTGCGCACCCTCCACGAACGCAAGGTATACGATAGTCTGTCCTGGACTGCATCAAAAGGTGATCGGTTGCAGGTGGGTTTACGCCCGAAAGCGCAACGCTCAAGGAGTCGTTGGGCGGCACCGCGCATGCCCAGTTGCTAAGGGCTTCCAACAATGCTCTGGATGGGATTACAACGAGGTCTACAACCCGGTGGTAACCTTTACCCTGGTTCGGATAGCGTTCATGGCGTTGGTTGTCCGGGGAGGTTGGTTGCACAACCACTGGTTGCATATAACTGGATATGATATCCATTTGACCTTGATGGAACATGTCAAGGTCATCGATTCCAGTGTGCCCAAATGGTGCCTTGGCCACTATACAACTACTTGGGTTACATTTTACACAGGCACCCTGGTTAACTTCTACGGCTGCCGGTTTGTTCTTACTCCCCACAAGCAATTCATAGTGAGCCCTCGGGTGGGCCTCTATAGGCCCCTGTCCATGCATGGACCTTCCCGCACTGCGGGTACTGGGGGTTGTCACTTATGCCGGTGATTATAAAGTAGCCTGTGTAGCCTATAATTCGGCATCCACTTAGCAAAACATTCAGAAGAATATTGTGTGAACGAAATGTTCTGCACAAGTTAGTTTATTTCCTGCAAAATTATTTAGGGCAAAATTATTTGCTACAGAAATCTGCAGGGAATTTCCACATGGGATCCCAATTTAAGTTTAGAAAAACACCAGAAGTAGATTCAAAGAACTGCTGACGAAACTGAAAGCTTCCACCATACAAGATTTGATGTTCGAACTTACCATCCCACCACCAGGCTAGGCATTAAAGGCCACCCCCACATATCCAGCTCTCCATAATCGGATATCTCTGAGACCAAGAAATTATCATGTTCTTTGATAAATACCACCATGAAAGTGGCGCCAGTAGACCAAATAGTACTTATACCGATCAATAAACTGGCCGATCCATCAACATCCTGTCTGTCCAGACAGACCTGGTGCAGCAGTGATGACTCCGATGAAGACACGGAAGTGCGATCTTGTAGTTTCCAGAAACTCCACTGCCACCCGAGAGACCTGGATGAGCATGACGTCGATAAACTGTTTGCTAAGATTGGGGCATTTAGCAGCAAGAAGGTGAATATCACTGGATGGCAGCATTGTTTATGGCCCTCTTCCGCAAGAACAACCTTTCACACGTCCAAGCCGTTGATGCCATCATGCACCTGTTTAGCGGAGAAGCATGCAGCTCGTGGACTAACACTGTGGGTGCAATCAATCCAGTAGGAGACGCCATGTATCACATCCGTAACTGTGATATCTGTTAAGAAACGGACCTAAGACTCCCGGTTTGCCTTCATTAGATTTTCCAACGTGAAGGGCAGTCAGTGGAAGATATCTACAACACGATGATTGATTGACTCCTTCCAGTCGGTGGAGACAGCACTTCAGGATAGCCATAAGATCGCATTACTATACATGCTCTCCACATCCAAATTAAAGACAAACTAGCCAGACGTGACTATTACACGGTTCAGGCACTGTGTGACACGGCCAGCAGGCAAGAGGACATCATCCTTGACAGCAGAAGATGGAGACCAGCTTACCATGATGACCGATGACTAACAGTCTGAAAAACCTAGAAAACCTGGAAATGTCAGGGAAATTTGCCTCATGTCTGAAAATTTTATGGCCAAATTTATTCAGGGACTAGTGGCTATCTCCAGACTAGCCTCATAACCAAGCAAATGATTCTTGCTGCGTGCAGTGCTCTCGGTTATTTTTTATCAGAAATAACTTAAAAAACACGAAGTGAAAATAAGGAGTCAGAAAAGCAACTAGCTAAAGAGACGAAAATCTCCTAGAAATCAAGAATCTCGAAGCGAAATAAGAAAGGCCTATTTGATTAAATTAACAAAAGATATAGCTGAGTTTGATGCAGCAATCCTTGATCTGCGACCATGTTAAATTAACAATAACTTAATGTTAAGGAGCATGGTAGAAGCCCAGTTTCGAATTATTCATGTTTATATCACGTGTTTTATTCACTTTGGATACATTAAAATATCGAAATGAACATCGGGACTGTAAGCAAATGGTTCTTGGAACCTAAGGTACATGCAAGAAGCATTTCAACGGTCTAGCCCTAACGGTTTGGGCTATGTATTTACACACACCTCTGTTAACCCCTTTGCCGGGGGTAATACGAAAAAGCACTGTTAGCAAGGTTCTTGAAACCTAATGTTTTTGGCGAGCGTGTTGGGATGTGCCCGCTCAATTTATAACGAGAGATCCGACACGGTTTGATGTCCGACAATACTTTTATTGAGGTCGGAAGACGCGTTTACAGAACTGAATTAACATACAAATGTCGACTCGAAACGATGGTCCTGGGTACGGCGAGTACCTGGTCGTCCGGCGGACGTTGGAGCGTCGATGGACGGCTCCGGCGGTCGTCGATGCCGTGGACTTCTGACCGTTCGTGGTCAGTGGAGAGAGTTGGTCCTTCTCGGTGCGAGGTGGAGGCCAGACTGGTTTCTCGTTGTTCTGGACGTCCTTTTATGGGGCATGACCGGCGCGTCATAATCCCCTGTGAGCACGTGATAAGCCCCATTTCCTGGTGCCGAAGGGTGCATGACGTTTGAAAGCACGTGGCGAGGGTTTTCATGCAGCCACGTGTAGGGCCTACTTTTGTGGCCACGTGTGTTGTGGCAAACCCTGAGTTGGGACCCTACATGTTCATGCAAGCAACATGCTATGGGGCATACGAAAAATTCTTTCTTTCAAGGAACGTCCATGCAAAATGTCAGGGTTCTAGCCCTTAACGGTTTGGGCTCATAATTGATGAGTGATTGAGTGAGGACAATCGGTTTTATATATATGTAAATAGGTATTAGTGATATAATTTGCAAGAGTCGTGGTTGCGAAACTTAAACATTTGGTTTATTCCGGAAACAGGACACAATATTGACCCAACCAGCCAGCAAGTCACCGTGTACAACATGGCTGACTTCCGGCAAAAAGGTTACATTGGTCAGCTGACGCTGCACCCAGCATGCACTGCTGGAGCAGTTGATAGGGCGGATATTTCAAATGGGGGAAAAAGAAATGGAATTTTGGATTCGTCGCCCGGGCCCTATGAATTCCGAATTCAGAATTTCGGTGGTTGTCGCTTCAACCACTGAATGCTCTAAAACCCTTTCCGGAATGCTAACAAACTCCCCCATGACTCATGCGCACCGTATACTAAATTTAGATGAGTCACTCTAGTCTGTAAGGAAGAATTAGAGTTTGTACTTTTGGTGCATTGAGAGGCTTCGTTAACGCATCCGCTAGATTACTTTTCGTAGATGCATCGAAGGAAGAATAAGCCTTTGATGTAGTGGTCACGTACGAACCGGAGCTTGTGGGTAAAGTGCTTCGTGGATAGATTCTCGACCGCGTTTTTAATCGCGAACATGGCCGACTTGTTGTCGATAAGGACCCCTATCCTTCCAAACTCCTTGGGCATTACCGGTTTCAGCTCGCTGAGGATCTCGTTAATCCAAATGACCTCCATGACCATCTCCACCAGAGCCATCGTTTCGGCCTCCATGGTGGACTGGGCGATTATAGTCTGCCTCGCAGACCTCCAAATGATGAGCGAGTTACCGATCAACACTAGTATTCCGGACACCGAGTAAGACGTATCAACGTCTGACCCCCAGGAAGCATCTGAGAACCCTCTGATCCCCTCGGTGTTACTTCTCGAGAGCACCAAGCTTTTCGAACACGTATGACGCACGTAGTTCATCAGGTGTTCAGCATGTGTCCACGCGAGTAGTGTAGGCTTACTAGTAT